>JAQFZB010000117.1:0-29777 GCA_034695165.1 Desoria trispinata
GATGACATGTAAACTTATTTATAATATTAATCTTATTTAAATTATTTAGTATGTAGTTAAAAATAAATCTTCAATTTATGTTATAAAAGTTCTAATATGTAACAGTGTTCGAATGTCTCTGGTTGAAAAACAGCGTGATGTAATCAAGTTGAATCCTCTGACAATAAAGCATTATTATTATAACAATGATGAGAATGATGCACAACTCCAGCATCGGGATCACCAGTTTGATTAATTTATTTAAGGACAATTGGAAAGCTAAAAGGCTACAGAATTCATAATTTCCGGTTTATAAAGTTTTTTCTTCACACATGAAACAGACCCAATAAGCGAACCATGCAGGTTCAGATGTGACAACGCCCTCAGTCTTTCGAACAGTTTTACTAAAGACTACTAGTGTAGGCTTTGTTGCTTCTTAATATCAGTTTACCAAGAGTTGCTTATAAAAAGTTAGGGCAGTTGGATGGAGGAAAAAAGAAACACAGAAAAGTACTTACTGGGGCCATCCTTCAAATGTGGAGACAGCAAACAACGTCAACATAGCTTTTCCCACGTCGTCGAATGTAAATTTGTTGTTTTCCCATTGTCGAACCTCCACCACGGGACGATTGATATTACCCCCTTCATATTTTATGAATGTTCCTCTGCAAAAGTAATATACTTGCTTGGATTTGCTTTGAATGTAACACTCAGATATAACTGGCGATCAATTCCTCTCATTAGAGGACATTACATAGGTACACACATTATCCTATCTCCTAAACCATTGATGATCAGTTTCTATAGAAATAAATAACTGGTTCCATTTTAATTATGTTTTTGTTAACTTAATTAAGCATTAAACTAAACTCTGCATGTTTTAAAAGAACTTACTGGCACATTTCTGGAGATATTTTGGACCTGTCATTGCATTCAAACAGATTTCCCTGTAAATCAAATCAAAAATGTGTAATTAAAATAACCGAATTAAATACTACAACGAAACAAACATAGTTCCCTTGTAACTTTATTCTCATTCCTAATCTTTTCAAATTCAATGTCAATGTATCAGATACATATAAAGTATCCAAATAATTTACGAGACGCAGAAGTAAAATAACTATCAGAAGATTAGCTGCTTGGTTGCTTCTGCTAATAAATTATATCATTTGGTTTGTGTTGAAATTTTAAGATCAAAATTTATTAAAATTATCAAACATATAGTCCAAGAACGTTAGAAAAATAGATTTGTCTATCCCATTATATTAATCCCGCACGTTTTCATAACCCTTTCAAACAATAATCTCATTATAGAACAGTTAGTTATTCAGGGTCCTTCAACAGTTGTGTTAAATTTTCATTCATTTCTTTTTATTTTATACCGCGTGAGCGTGAGTACAACTTCAAGTGATGATTTATTTTATTTTTCAGAAAAAGCTTCAATTCAAAACAATTCTAGAGCTAATAAAAATCAGCAAACAAACAAAAATGATCGATTGCATAATCGATAAATGGATGGAATTAGATATTTGTGTCGTTTATATTGTCCACTCGCGTAATATGAACGGACCAAGGACCATACATACAAGTGAAAACAAACAAATCTTGAAGATTATTTATGATTATTTGAAGTGAGTTTTTTTGATTTCACAGAAATATGTTACAACCGAATCACAATTGAATCAACAAAAAAGGAAGATGTGTTGAATTGAGATTACTTGGAACCCTTGAATTGCGTATAGAAGCACCGTAAAATATGTTTTATTATCCTCAGGGAGATAGGCAATAAATCAAAGATGCACTACCCCCTGACATTTTATTTAGAGAAAAACATATGTGAAACCAGACATCATCACACACATTAATCTAATAATATAAGGATACTTTTTAAGTTGGCTGGATTTGTTATAAAGATAATCATAAATAATGAGTGAAAGCAAGTGGAAGAATAAAAGTTGGACCTTAAAGAGCTGAACTCCGATGACAGCAAACATAAATTGAAGGAGGCAGGTAACGAGGACGATGTTCCCAATAGTTTTCACAGCAACTATCATGCATTGAACCACGTGCTGAAAAAACATAAGAAAATACTCAATCCCGTTGTTGGTAATTCTATCTGACAGATAACAGGATGATTGTCTCCAGGAAATGTACACTTATCAGCTCATGTTCCACTCAATGAGCATAAAAGTGTAATATATGTAACTTATTACCTATATTGGTCACAAACTCCATCACTAATACTAAAACTCAAAAAAACTATTCTATTGAATAGCTAAATAGAAGGAAAGGAAAGTCTATTCCTCTAATCAGATTACACGTTATTATCCAAATCAACAAATTGAGATTCGGTTATGATTTCGATTAAAGGAAAATGAACTTTCACTCAGCTCACCTTTAATCCTTTGGCTCGATTGATGGCTCGAAGAGGTCGTAGCACACGGAGTACTCTCAGAATTTTCACTACTGATATCGTTCCAGAACTGCATCAACAACATCAGCGCAGCATCCCATTGTAAAATTTAGGCGTAATAGAAAAAAACAAGGACATAATCAGTTCATATTGTCAAATAAATTGAGAAGGAGAGAAATAGAATGAAAACAAAAGATTTGAAACTTATAAGAAGGAATTTGAGAAACAGCAAAATTCGATAATACATCTAACCACTTAAAAATTGTAAGAGCCAATTATAATAATAATAGTAATATACCAATAAATAAATAAACGGCTAGTAAATAATAATAATAGTTAACACAGAATAGTAAAAAAAGGGATAGCACATGTATTTGACATAATTAATTTCATAATAATATTCATCTTTGCATTATTTTGTGTAAATATTTCAAACATGTCCTCAATCCAAAATAAGAGAAACAAACATTGAAGTCATTGTCTCAAAAATAAACATTTCCAGCATACGAACATACAATCCATAAATGTATTTAGACGGAAATAAATGTAAACATTTTATGCCAAGAAGACTACAAAATGAATCTGAGATTAAAAGAAACACAAATAATGCATAGCCTATATATGAATAAGGATGTCACTAAATGCAACGAAGTATTTTATTGATGCTTCTTGTAAGCATAATCAAAATATCATTCATAATAATGTGTGGGTCAATACTTCATTCGGAGTACAAAACTAAATTAAGTTCAATCTTCAATGATGCTTAGTTGCTTAGACAAGCATTCAAATGAATATATAGCTGAAATAAAGCAACTAATAAAACGATTGCTTAAAATCACTAATTGGCTGAGTAAATTAATAAATTTCTGGTTTTGAAAGGAAAAAATAAATCGTTTTTCAACGTTTGAAAAATAAGATTTACATTTAGCAACATATTATATCGTATCAATTCACAATGTCAAAAACTGAGAAATTGCTATTGAAAACAATTGAGAATTTGGGAGTGTAAGTATTATATGCTCCGTCCCAGAGTGCCAACATTATAAAATAGTTCTACATTAATGATATATATATATAGTAGTAGTGGTAGTTAGCTAGAGCTTTACAATTGACATTAGCAGCGACAATGATACATGTTTTAACAAATACAGTAGTGTGCTGTGCGTAAAAATTGCAAGTGCATTTATTTTGTGAGTAGGTGAGTAGTTGTGTTAAATTGGTGTCAGATGAAAGCAGCCAATTGTGCTGAGAAAACATTCCATGATATAATACAAGAATACGTACAAATCATTCCCTCTTTCTCTTGCATACATTTTATAGCATTGACACTGTGTGTATGTATCTCTTATTTGACGGAAAAGACGATTTGAAATTTCAAAAGCAGTGCTAAAAACTCATACCCCAACGGAGGGGGTTAATAAACATTATGAAATTTGAGGTATTTTGAGATTGACAATACTTTCGTATTGTGTTACTTTCAATGTTAAAGAGAAAGAAAGAGAGAATGAAGCTGCACATCATCATCTTGAGTTCATAGTATGTATTGTATATGTAGATGTGTAGCATAATATGGATGACAACATAGATGAATAAGGTGCTATTATGGTGCTTGTGCAAAAATACAGAAAACATATAATGCCACAAAAATACAAAAATATAGTAGTAATGATCTTAAGTATACAGCTACGACACTATAGATAGGAATAGAAAAAACGAAGAAATCAAAAAACTGACATGAAAAAATTGTATTTTAATTGGTTATTAGCGTGGAGAATGGTTTGTAGTAGTATTGTCTTACAAATCATGGGATCGAGACCGGATGAAAGTGTGAACACAGGAATTGGTATCCTTTATTAATACTCCGCCTAGATACGACTCACACAGAAGCTGTATGAATCTTCTGAAATTTCCAAAACCGTCCCAACAGACATTTATTACACAACTCCATATATTCAGAAGCAGCTAACTCATTATTCACGTGGAAACAACGTGAACAAGACAAAATAAGTAAATCTAAATAGTGAAATCTTCAACTGAATGAAAACCAACGTCAATGGATTTATGATTTTTCTCATCATCATTTTTCTACATTCATCTTGTTTTCTTAGTCGTATTTTGTTGCCAGGTTATTTCTCTCATAATCAAACTTTTCATCCATGTCACATATGATAATAAATAGTACTGTAATCTATTTAAGAGAAAATCAATCAAAACCCTCATCAAATATCGAATTGAAAATTCAAAAGCAGAAATCTGAGAGAAGAAATTGTCTTCTTGGAAACGGGTATTTTGTTACATGACAACTTCCATACGTCTAATGGACCATTTTACACCATTCCATGATAATAATATAAAGGAGCAAATAGTAATTGATGTATATCATATTATCATACATACTATGTTGGTTTTATTAGTTTTAAATATAAGAGTAGCGTAGAGGTCCACCTATGAAATAAAGCTTTATATTCTAATAAGTGTATGTTCTATATAATATTCTATATTATTGTCCACTTGTGTCACTTGTGTGTAGTGAAAGTGTTGATTGTGGAAAGGTAGACAAAACAGGGTGAGAGGATGATGTTATTCAAACGACACATCTTTGAAGCAACGCAATTCATGTGTCAAGTGTCGTTTAAAGCTATATTACTACTACAGAAACATCTACCACGTGTCTCTACAGTGTGCTTCTAAAACAATTGTCCATTATTTAATCCTGAAATTTGAAATTGAATTCAAAACTGATTTGCGGAATGTTTACTGATTTTGTAATTAATGGTAAATGTCTAAACAAAACAAGTGCCATATTAAATTGTGTGTTTGTTCACGTACCAAAAAAGTACACGTAAACAAAATTGTATATTGCACAGTAATTTCGTTAGAAGCTAAGTTTTAAAAGAATTTACTACAATTACTAATTTGGGGACTCTGCCTGAACTTCAATAAGAGTTCTCATGGAATAGAAAATTACATGAACAGTAAAAGTGGACATAACTACACACTATACTGCTAGTTGTTTATACATCAATCACAGGATATTTCCATTACAAATTTTCATAAAAGTAGGGAAATGTGGTTGGGGTCTCATTTTCACAAGGATTAGTATCATTTAACCGTGACAGTACAATAACGATAAAAACTTTTGGGCCAAATATGGCTAGAAACTAACAAAGCTTCTTCATATGCTCCAATGGGTTATTAATACTATGCAGTGGAAATTTTATCATCAGAACAATAAAGTAATGAAATATCCTCCTCTAAGCTAAGTTCATGGTAATGAACTTTTGATAACGCCGTACACAGAGTAACATGTGTAACTATATCAGTAATAGTAACAAATATAAGGTTGGACTTTAGAAGTGAAATTTTAGGGTGGTGGTGGTGGGGTTTCTTTTCAAAAGTACTTGAGATTAGTAGTGATAGTGAAGTAGTTGAGAGGGAACCTTACCTCCATCCGAAAGAGATGAGAGAGACACAAACGACGAGAAGATCCAGTAAATTGAATGCAGATCTACAAAATGCCCCTTCATGGAGAACAAATCCGAAGGATATCATCTTCAGACATATCTCTATTGTGAACACCGTAGTGAAGAAGTAGTCGAACTTGTTCAGAATCTATGAGAAAAGTTATACACAATTTTCAGTCAAGACAAACAAACTTTATATCATGAGAGAGAATTGAATTGTAAGAAAGCTTCTGGCTGGATGAGTTTCTAAAATTTCTACTTTCTTACTGCAGCCTTATAGTAGTAGCACAGTAGACAAAAAGAATAGAGGGGAAAAGTAAAATGAGACTAGAAATCTCATTAGAGTTAAGTTCTGTAAACGACGCGGTCAGTCAACTGCATCAATGATCAAATCCATTGGCATTAAAAATTACACATAATGAATTTTGATTTCTAAATCAGCAAGTACTCAGCTCACTTGATGTGAAAACTTGTTGGTTTAGTTTACTTGAACACACAATACAATTATTAGTTTCAACAGACAGTTTGCTAATCGCATAAAAGAGATTGGCTTGATTTTCTCCAGCTAACAAGGCTAACATTACATATTGTGGTAGTATTTGCATGGGAAAGTTTTCTTTTGCATTGATGTCTGAGATTATGGAAGGGAGAAAAATGGGAGGCTTATAGTTGTGTCAGAATGGGAATGTGAGACGCTTAGATTTCCCTTCGACATTGACTATTAATCTTGGAGGCGTAGAATAGTATTGGGAGGAAGTACGAAGATGTTTCTGAATAAAGGAGAGACTTTCACCTGATTTCTCTCGGACTTCTCGTTAAGCGGATCTTCAGCTGCCAACATTGCTGATGAGATAAGAATACAAATGAGAATCACGTTTCCGAACATGCTGTGATTAATAAACCAGTAGCAGAATGCCCGAAACCTATTAAAATGGAAATGAATGAATTGGAAATTTATCTCCATTATTAACATGTTGGTGCACACAGTTTAACCTCTACACTCATTGTTATTCTTATATATACGTGGTAAATAGATCATTTTATTTCTGTGAGAGTACTACTACATTTCTTCACCAGCATAGTACTTTTGCCTTTAGCAGTTTACTTACCGATTGGTATGTGAAAAAATAAAAAAACTCGAAGCTTTTGGAAGAGGTTTCACTTTGACACTTGATTTAATCTCTGACATTCTTCTTGGTCTTGCAGTTGGTTGAACTTCCTCTTCAAAGTAGTCCAAAACATCTTCATCTTCAGCATCCCCTATAATATAGGAAGGAAAAAGCAAATCCATCACAGCCAGCTCAGTTAATTAACTTTGAACGGAATTCGTAACTCCCATCTCCCAATAATAATATATACTCCTCTCTCTCTCTACGAATCCGACAGTTTTCAATTACAATTTCATCTACTTGTTGCAATAATATATATTGCCAAACTTCATATCCTCGTTCAGAAAGGAATGATTCTCTTAAGTATCCAGACAACATGAAATTACCCGTACTACAAACGTAAATTAATTTTTCCTAGAGAGTTATCGAGTAAAAACAAAAAAATATCTTAATGATAAGTATAGCTTAATGACAGTTTCATGACAGTTTAAATAAACCCTTATAAAACATATATGTTTCCAAATAGTACATTGAAATGCAAGGACTTAATTATCTCCGCCATATGACGTCAATATATTATGTTAAAATAGGATTTAAAAACGTTCTTGAGTACAGTACCATACGGACGGATATATAGTCAGAGTGATATTATAAAGTAGTCATTACTATAATAGTCCCTACATGCTTTGATATAAAAAGTGTGGTTTTGTGGTTGACAAGCTTTCCCCAGATTTCACTTTAGATAAGGAAACTACGAAAGGGATGGAGACAATGTTTTGGTCAACAACTGAAAGATATTTATAAGAAACAAAAATTATAAGCCACATGATGACAATAAGAATTATACTTTGCCTCAAGTTAAAGTAAATTGTAATACATAAATCTCATTGCTTGGCATTTCCAAGATATTATTATTCCCGTAAATTATGCAAATTTGGAATCTTTTCAAGATATTTGACGCAAATTTTTAGCAAGTTGGTTTTGTGAGTAGAACGAACCAAGATTAGATATATATATGTGACATTTATGTAGTACATAATGTAATTGTGCTGCATACGAATATATGGTGGCATTTTGTATTATTCTTCCTCTCTGATACTAATAAAAGATTGGAAAGAAGTAAAGGTTTATTTTGTATTTTGTCATTATCTGGATTAAATACATTAGATATTCTAAAATGGAGGACTTGAATCCAGAAAAAGTTTTAATGTCTTATTTACGATTGCTGTTTCTATGCTACAACTATAATAACTACAAGATATCTACAGAAGGCAATATCCTTATGTTGAATAAATTTCCTTTTTACAAAATTGTTGTGTTTAATTTAAAGCATTACCTTGAGTATCTTTGCTGTCGTCGTAGGGATCTCCTTCTGTCTCGAAACTCATTTGGCGTTCTAATTCGTCACTATCTCTCCTGTAAAACATTAATAATTATGTAGTAAAGATTCTAGAAGAATATGATACAGGTAGAATATGATCATTTGAGAAATAGCCAATGGTGAAACAGATCTTGAATTGTTCATGTAAAGAAAGTGAAAAGTGGCTTACAGAATAACGTATCATCTAAAAAGGATATGATTTGAGGTCTAGAAATATTGTTTCAATTCAGTAAGTGATTATCGTGTATATCCCTTTGGCCCAAAACAGATTACCACAGAACAACAAAGACTCAACAGAGGATATGCTTAAAGAGGAGCTATTTTTCTTCTCTTGTATACAGGGCTTTGTAAAAATATATATGTAAACGGCGTGAAAGTACATGGATGAATAATTGAGCCTTTTGTGAAATACGATTTCTTGGGGAATTTCTTCATCTGCTGGTAGTAAATGACATTGTATAAGAGAGCCAAGAAATCAAGCCATTAGTAGTAAATCAAGCGAAGAAACTAAAAAGCTTTTGTTATCCAAACTGACCATTAAGGGTGCATTGACTATGAAGATCTCTGATGGTGGTCTAAAAGAAATTCTCCTAAAGCAGCAGTGGATGAAATGCAATTCCACTACTTAACGAATCAACCTCTTCTTCTTCTTCGTCTTTTAGATTTTACTACACAGCCAGAAAAACATTAGGAATTCAGAGTAGAGACTCTTTGATATATAAATGCTCTTCTCTTTCAATTCCTTCTGTTCATATGCTATGAAAAATGCAATTCACCACAGAACCCAGGCCAACATCCAAACAAACTTTGTTTTCTAAGGAACGCGTTTAATTATTTCTATTTTTTAAACCAATCTCAATTATTTAAGATGAGAATCCTGTGGACGTCAACTAATGAGATAAGTTAGACATACAAAGAACAGCCTCTGCAACTTGACTGCAATCTCAATATTCCCAATAGATTTTAGCTCTTTTCTCCCAGAGAGAGAGAGAGAGAAAGAGAGTCTTTGCCTTAAGTGCTATTGCACATTTCACTTTTTTCCTTTACTCTACAGCCACCCTCATAACTATTACTGTCTCCTTAGTCTAATTTCATAGCAATGTTGTAATTCACAATAAAAAAAGAAATAAACGTCACACCAACTACCAAGTGAGGAAATCGCACTTTACAATTTAATAATTAGAGAAACTGAATAAATATGCAAATCATTCGGCAATTGAAAAAATTACTATTCCATTCAGCTGAACATATAATCATATGACGCTTTATGATAAACAACTATTTAACACATGTAGCCAAAAGGTGAAACCCAGAAGTAAATAAAGCTATGAATGAATGAATCGCATATTTCCCCAAAGAAAATTTGCACTTTTGACCTATTATTTCATAAACAGTGTGAGTTTGAGATCATATATAATAGGGATCAAGGAAATGCCATAATCAAAATCTCTGTTAAAAATTCGCCGATTTGATACTAAATTCGATTTTGAATTCTGACTTTTGAATTACTTTTACAAAAAAGGTTGGTCATTTATAAAAGAGATTATACCGAAAATTTTATTAAATGCTAAAATCGAAATCCTCGTTGAGCGGCATATAATTCCTGAGGCATCGGATGGGGGGGACTTGGAAACAGCCGCCAAACCGTTTGAGAGAGAATTGTCCGTAAAAACGGACAGACGGAGAAACGGGTCGTAGTTCCCTAAAATCGGTTTCACTCATAATAATATGTTCTGAACAATGGATTTTTTTCTCCATCGTAGTGGTGCTTTCTACTGGGTTGTGGAAGTCTTGGGCACGTCTTTGTTAAATGGCTGATGAAATATCATAAAAATATTTCAGATTCTTCTTATACATCTGCTGAAGTCAAGAATCCACTTATCAAAGAAAACGCCGACCTGCCTCAACAACTTTACTTCTTGTAAGAAACTGTCGAATGAGATTGAAGAGGCTTTCACTTAGATTCAATCTATTTACAGTCCACACAAGAAGAAAGTCAAGGCAACTCACGTTCTCACTTTCCCATTACTTTGCAGTCAGAGATTTACAAGCTAATATTATACCACTATACACAGATATGCTATGCTCATAGGCTGGAAATCCTTTTTGGGCAAAAGGAGACATTGGAGATGATAAACAATCCTCCACTATTCCTCTCTGATGAACTGAAAGATACGCTTAATTAGCCATTGTAATTCGAATGTTATGCTTTAAACTGTTTTGGGTAATGAATAATAGTTTATCCTCTGCTGCTGCTGTATGAGATGTCCTTCTGTGTATAATAACAATGGTAATAATACATAGAGAGATGATGCTGAATGCCTTGGGTTCATTCATGGGAACCGGAATGAAACAGAGTGAAAGTTTCTTGGGAAGAAACTTTGGTTTAAAGGTCTGAGAGTGAATGACAGAAAGTATTAGTGGATGTGGACAAAGTTCTCCACCGTGTAACTGTGAAAGCATCAACCAAGGTCTCTTCTTCTCCCCTACTTGCAGTACCCAATCCGCAATGCATCTACCTATTATATATACACAGTATAATGCATCCTTGGCCCTGATTTCTCTCCAGACTCTATCCCTGCTTCCCAAGAAAGGGAAAGCCAATTCTCAATCTCGTTGGAAGCTCCCACTTATATTGAATTATCCTGATATCTTCCAAATTCTATATCCACAAGTCCATATTACAAACATATAGAATAACTGCGGACTGGTGGGTGGTGCCACAGCATAGCACAAAGCAGGCATAAGATACGAAAATCCCCTAAAAGGGATTCCTTAAGTTTCGCACAAACACCGATGTTTGATATATTTTTCTTAAATATCCTTTTTTGCGAGCGTATTCAACTTCCGGGGGATTGATTGAATTCAAATTTGATTTAAACATCTAACGTAATATTAGAGTAATAAGGAACAATTATTCCCCTTCGATTCAGATCTCTTTGATACAGTTTGGAGTTCTCAAACGAACTATGCCCGTCTGATTCTAATGCAATGAATGGATAGACCCAAATTACAAATTAGCTCATTTCAATCTTCGTTATTTGTCAATTAAGTTGCACTTGTGGTTATCAGATCAAAGGAAATAAGTGTTGGATCCATAATAGTACTTACACGTCGTCCGTATTATTCTGATATTCATCTTCTACTTCAACTCCTTCAGCTTGACTCAGCTCCTTGGCTTCTAAATCTTCTTTATCTTCTTGAATCACGACGACAGTCTACATTTGGGAAAAAAATTGAATTATTAAATTACTGCATAAGCATTATATGAAAGTAGTTTATACTCTAAACATGGTGCATTTTTAGCCGCATTAAAAACTAAATGCCAGTCTTAGATATTCTGTGAGTAGTAGTGGGAGAAATAAACGAGGGAAAGAGAGCAAACTGCGATAACCTTTGAATCCGAAGGGATCCATAGATTCAGTGTCCCTAATGGGGATGAAAGTGGAAAAGTGTGAAATTTCATGAGAGAAAGTTATGAGCTACGCATGCAATAAATCATGTGGCTCTGCTCCTATGCCTTCTCTACGTCCTGTCACAGAAATAAGAGAGAATTTCTGTCCCACTTAAAACACACCACTTTTCATACTATTTCAAACTTCCAAGAGTTGAGAGAACATTCACAAGGATTCAAAACTGTCAAGTTATTTCCTTGCAATTCTACATTGTATTTCTGAAATTCTCAGTGGGACGCCAACTGTTACGGTTTTTGTGGTGTCATATGTATTTACTATTTGCTTTGAATAGCAACACTATTAGGATGACAACTAGCAGTATGGATTAGCCCTTATTAACCCATGCTGTGTGTGCAACATGAGAAATTAAAACCTAAATTACGCATTGTGGTGGGGCCTGGGAGCGCAGAGAAATGAGATAAAACTTAACCAAGGTTCAAGTGTCACTCACTGTTCTCTGATCTCCGTGAGAGAAACTTGCCACATGAAAATGATTCATAGGAATATTATGTCCTATTATTATATAAACCTTTATTAATCTAATTCAACCTATGAAAATAATGTTTTTTATTACTAATAGCAAAATACATCCTGACATTGTAACTAAATGTTTTAAGTTGATTATGATGTTATTGAATGATCGAAATAAAACTAATTCAATTTACCCCCCCCCCTACCCATGACCAAAATTAAAAGAGTAAAACAACAACTTACTCCTGCTGCATCCTCTTCTTCTTTTTCAATTGCTGTTAAGGAGTCTGCATCTGCCAAATTGTCCACAGCAATGGCCAAGAAGACGTTTAAAAGAATATCTGGAAATGTAAGAGATAAATCAATTAAAGAGGGACTTTTGAGTAAAAAAAGTAATCCCATAAGGATGGAAACGTCACTCATGCTATGCATCTTTGTTTTAATTCAGGGGAATGCGTAATGCAATATTTGAATTTCTAACTTACAGTTACCGCAGATGAATAGAATGATAAAATAGATACAAGCTAGAATTCCCATTGAACCAACTCCTCCATGTGCTTTGATACCATTGTACATTACTTCATTCCAGTCTTCACCGGTGAGGATCTGCGTATGTAAATAGATAAGAGACAAGAATAACAATGATAAGAAAGCCTCATCATAATTGACTACTACTAACTAAATAATAATAATAATGGTTACCTGGAAAACTGTAAGAAGACTTTGCCAGAATGTGTCAAAATTTTGACGTTCCTTATCCGACGTGTGATCAAAATTAAATTTTCCACCGAACACTTGCATTCCCAAGAGGGCAAAAATGACAATGAAAAGAAACAAGAGAAGCAATAAAGAAGCGATGGATTGGATGGAATTGAGAAGAGAAGCCACCAAATTGGACAAGGATCTCCAGTATCTGTGGATTCAAGATTTAGGTCATTTTTTACCCCAAAGTGTTTTTTATGGGGCTCAAGTTAAATTTTCAGCATATAAAGGGTTTTGAGTGTGTAAATGTTCAAGTACATACTTGGTCACTTTGAAAACACGAAGAAGACGGACACATCTGAGGACGGAAACACCCAATGGGGGGATTACTTCAGTCTTTGTCAAAACAATCTCGAGAATACTGCTAATAACTACGAAGCAGTCGAAGCGATTGAAAAGTGAGACGAAATAACCCTGAAAATTGCAAATAAATCCAACTGAGAATATCATACAAGTGAAGTAGCAGTGCTCTCTATTAAGTGGCACAGCTGAAATACATTTAAAAGATCTCTAGTCTAGAAGAGCATGAAAATTAATGGTCTATTCAATGACTGTGTTGATGATTTTAATGGGTGACCTCGGCGACGTTATATGCCATCGCCATCCCACGAACGAGTCCATTTGATAACGGAAATGAGACCGTAAAACACAGCAACATTAGAACTCATAAAATTCTACCCAACTATATACAGGGAGCATTATACTTTTCCAAGTTTAAGTCACGATCAATTCTAATCGTAATTTTACTTTCAAAAGACACACCGATGCCATCTAATCTCACGGAGTTTTCATGATTAACGGCATTCAATTAAATTATTTAGTGGTTAGTATTAGAGAATTATGGGATTTCTTTTGCAAACATCCAACAGAGATATTTCACACTGAACTAAATATCTCATCTATAATTACTGGCACTCTTTTAAAAGTTTTCTCCAAATAGATTGAGTTTGTCAACGAACTAGAAAAATTATTAATAACTGCAGGATCATTTATACTAAAATTTTAATCTACTTCGTATAATAAGACTACAGTTTCAGTACGTGTGTCTTATGTGGGATTTGGGTAGAAAATTAGGGTAACCCTAACTTAAGTATCAGCATATATGTTGTATAATACCTAGATATTATTGTAAAGAATGGGGATTAATAAATGATCCCCCGTATAATAACAATAAGGACTGAGCTACTATCTAGAAATGATCGTCTTACCTGAAACCCCAAGCTGAACATTTTTAGAAGCATCTCAAAGGTAAAGAGTATAACGAAGAAAAGGTTTGTAACTTCTGCAAAAGGGAAACAAAGAGAACAGAGTATAATAAAATAACAGTCAACCTGGATTACGACTTGATACTCTTCAAAATCCTCTACTACTTATTTAATTCACAGTTGCAAACTTATATCCCATATACATACCATACTGTGTACAATGTTCTACTGTTTTGGTCACTAAATTCAACTACAACATTTGGTCACTTTTTATACTTATTTTTATGTCTATTACAAAAGAGACTATTATCGTAAAATAAAGGTCCTCATCATTTGAGAGTATTAGAATTAAGAAGATGCCGTTTGAAGGTGTCACATATAGCTACTTTCATAGATCAGATTAACACCACAGATGAACAACGATCAAAATACCGTAATACAATTGAAAGTTGGATGGGAATTTGAAATTCTTCCAATTGAATTAAAATACTTTTGTATCAAAGTTGAAAAACAGGCGATTGAACAAATGATTTAGTGTATGAATTTCATCATTATTGTAAAATGTCAATTACCTTGAACATCATCCAACCAAGCTGGTTGTTTGTAGTGTTCTGTAGCTAAAATCCCAGTGTTTAGAAATACTAAAACAATAATCAACCAGTAAAAGGCTTGTGACTTCACTGCTTTACGACATGCTCGCCTCATACGTCGTACTAATCTGAAAAATCAAATAAAGAAACCAGATTTTTATTTTAAACAAGTTCCACTTCATTATATTGTTTAAATAGACAGTGCGGTTATACTTCCTATGCCTGTGGAGGCTGATACAAAACCATCAAAACATGTAAAAGGTAGTAAATGAAGAAAAACAAGTTGCCATTGCTTTTATGAGAGAAAATCATGCCGTGAAGTTGAAAGGAAATAAATCTAACGCCTGATTTCTCATCAGTGAAAGAGTTTTCTTTCTCAAAGGTACTAGTATTTCGCTATGGCGAGGAAAGGAAAAGTCAGTAATTGCAGATTCCAATGAGGTAGCTCATAGGAGTTGCTTGTTGGTCGTTGTTGAGGTGACAAAATGGCTTACAGATTCATAGTCTCAAAAGTCTCTCTGTGACTGTATAAGTAAAAGTAAAGTTCAGTGAATTGTGAGTATACTTAAGATCTCAGTACTTTCATCATCCACAAAGAAAAAGTAATAAAAACCAAAAACAGCAGATGAAATAAGGTAAGCGTGACTTAGTTCGTGGGCCGTTGCTTAGCTCTCAAAGATGCTCTCATGAACAAATTCCTTCCCTTACAACTTCCTATCTATAAAATGACGAATCACTACTATTACTGCTACAGGAAAGTGAACATATTGTACCACTACAGTTTCTCCTTCCATCCATTCGTTAAAGGTTCGATATGGTGGTATATTACAATTGTCACATTTGGACTCTACACTTTAATATTTATACACCGAAAACAAATAATGTAAACAAAAGGCCTGGTTATTGTTATGGAATTGTTAAACTAAATACAATTTAATTACTACAATTAATTAAATTCTAGTTTTATATGAACATACTCAGAGACTGACGAAACTAACCATTTAATAAATTGATGCTACAAGGCAAAATCTATTCATGGAATCCATTATAATGAATTGATAATTCGACATAATTAAAATAAAATTTTACTTAACTTTTTATGTCAATAGTGAATGTAGTTTATCATAAATTGAAAGGTAAAAAATAAAGCTATTAAAAATAAGCTTTATGTTTCTTGGTGTGTAGGGATGCTGACGATGACCATTGGATGTTTCAAAAAAAGCGAATCGTTAAAAATTTCCATTGAAGTTTACTTGTTTCGTACATCGTTTCTACTGTGTTATTTAACTTGTCTCATCTTTTGTGTACTTACGACGGAACACACAAATTATGCGTTTGCACTCAAAAGAGAATTTCTAGTTATCTGATCATCCACAACCGAATAAAAGGGTTAACTTTTCTTTCATGCTCGATCGTAATCTTAAATTGAAATCAAATCCAAAATAAATACCTTTCTAGAGCTCTTCGTTTTGTGTGCAGCCACGACAGTCTTTGATTTTGAGCACTTTCTGTTTCTTCCCCTTCATCTTTCGTCTCGATTTCACCTTTCCAGTCTCCTTTTTCTAAAAAAATATAATTAAAAATATAATTACACATTACTACAAATACGGGCAGAATGGAGAAAGCAATTGTTGAGTGTATCCGGGCAGTGGTAATTGTGGTTTGTATAATTAATATTATTCTTGTGGTAGTGATGATGATGATATGTAGTAATAGTAAAAAGAGGATATGTATATTTTAGTGGTACAGTTTACCTTTATCTTCTCCATCGGGTTCAATATCTTCAGCTTGAGTTATCCAATCTAAGTAGCCCCTTAAGTCCTCTTCAATTTGTTGTTTCTCTCTCAATTTCTGAAAATCCCCTCGTGCTTTGGCTTTCTCTCTTTCTTTAGAGAACTCTCTGTAACATATTCAACCACATTTGTATACACACATCCATACCGTAGTAGACAAGTATATATAGATTTATGCTCTGTCTTGTGCTCCTCCATTGTGCATGTAATAATTAATTCCTTTCATTTAGTTTACTTCCATGCTGAAGTCTAAAGTTGAAGTGTATGCATATATTCCCTTTATTCTGCTACATTTGTGTACATGTTTTGCATCTAGATGTTCAACTAAAACAAATATTAAACTTACCCTATTTACACGTAAAACAATAATGAGTTTTGTGGTGATGTGCCACACATGAAACATTATTATGAAAATGACATACTTCTGTAATCAACCACCATAATAATTTAATAGAACTCTGTGCCAACTCAGTGAAAGGAAAGGATTGTTCTCAATTAAGTTGTATGCATAGTTGTTTTTTTTCTCTATAGTATTGTGTCTTACATCCATTAGTAGAGCACCAGTCATTATATGTATATATATATATACATATCAGTTATTTAATGGAAGAGCATTTAGTGAAGCTCAACAATGAGAAAATTGAGATGTTGATCAGAAGACTATTGCTTGCTGCCATGCTGAAGGATTAATCTAATCTAGTGATAAACAGGGAAATGGGAGATCCGTGTAGAGTCAGTGTATTTAATGATTCACCATCTCTCTCATCAGCAGAATAGTGTTCATTAAGAGACTACAATTTGTCCACACGTGTCACCCATCCGTCGATGATACGATATCCTTCACAAAAAGGTCACTTACCCACTCAACACACCGAGAATAAGATTCATTACGAAGAAAGCACCGATGATAACCATAGAGATGAAGTACGTCCATTGCCAAGTTCCATTCATCGCATCTTGTATCTGAAATCAACCACAAAAATTATATAAATTAAATACATACTACAAGAGATTGATGATATCCAAGTTATACGTTGCTGTGCTATTGAATGCATTTCTAAATTGTAATTAGAGATTTACATTGTACATAACAGTTGTCCACCCCTCCAGAGTGATGCATTGGAAGACGGTGAGCATAGCGAGACCAAAGTTGTCAAAATTTGTTATTCCGTCGTTTGGTCCATCCCAACCTTGTTCGCATTTATGTTCCCCATTAAGGTTTTCACAATTATAACCTCCACCACAAGGAACTGGATCTTTCATCATTTCTCCTATTTTTGTGTTTTTATTATCGTATACATTTTGAAATTGAAAGCATTCAGCAGCATTTTACCAGTGAAGGTATTTACACATGTCATGTGCATCTTTCCTGAGAAAAGCTCCAAACCCACGATGGCGTAGATTATGATTACAAAGAGAACAAGTAGTGCGATATGTAATAAAGGCACCATAGCACGCAGAATTGAGTTCATCACAACTTGCAGACCTGTAAAAGAATTCATAATTATTCATAATATGTATTTCAATTGCATGCATTTAAATTGTATTTTCTAAAAGGAATAATTCTATTGCATATTCATATTTTTCCTCTAATGATGGACTCCCTGTATTCGTATATAGCTATTTGTAATTTATTTCCAAAATAATTGAAACCCTCATGTTGATTTCCAAGTAGGACATTATAATTAAAATTGAGTGTACAAAGGAAATTAGAAGAGAGTTGTCACTACAACCTATCATCATCATTCTCTCATAACTATTGTGTGGGTAGTTTACTGAGATAACGAGCATATGCTTCACTTGACAACATAGGTAATTTGAGTCACACATTTTTTCACCTTCTTCAGAGAAAGTCCACTTGATTATTATGTGAAATAGCAGTAGAAGAGAGATAGGAATCACAAACAGAGAGAGAAAGAGTATGATGATGATCTACTACATAATATAATATTTAGGAAAAGAGTTCTGAACTCATAATTTCAATGGTGGTACAATTACGAAGCAATTTCCGTCCGTCAGTTGAGGAGTTTGTCCTATCTCTGTAGTTATTGACATGAAAAAGGAAGCAATTTAGTGTTGACTTACTTGGTACACCAGAGACGAGCCTAAGAGGCCTTAAAACTCGGAATGCTCGGAGTGCTTTCATAAAAAATATTATTATTATTAACGCATAATTTAGGACTATATGTAGCTTAAGATGAGGTAAACACTTACCTTTAACATCAAAACCCTCCTTCATTAAATTTGAAAGAACTGTACTAATTAACCTGTTATTACGGGGAAAATGATGAGTATTATAATCAATAGTTTGCTTTGCATTTACTAGTAGTAGTTTTAGCAGGACTACTGCTACTACTAGTATTTTCAATTATAAGCTCATTTATCTTCTGAATCTGCCAACTTACCCTATGACTACGATGGTGAAATCCAAAAAGTTCCAACCATTCCGTAGGTAAGAACCTGGATGAGCTACGAAACCGTATGCTATGATTTTCATAAAACATTCTAGCGTGAAAATTATCAAAAACACGTACTCAATTTTTTCCTGTAAATTTTTACAAAACAAATGAACTCAGTTAATGAGATCATTACACATAGTATTGAAGAATAATTAAATGATAATTAGATATCTATGAGTAGATTATACCAAAGTTTGGTTTGTGCTGTTGGAATCACCACAGGGGTATGGAGTGTAAACAGCCAAGGCCACACAGTTTGCAAAGATTGTCAATAGGATCAGGTACTCAAAGGGTCTGTGAAAATGGATCCATAATGTAATTCCCCATCATCCCTATTCATTATACATGGGCTACACGGAACTAATTTATTCTTTATTAACAACTTTTAATTACTTTCTACATATAATAATCATACTGCTACGTACTATGATATTATCCTAATCTCTAAGGACAAGTTTTTGCAAGAAATTGAATTAAAGTTGACTTACTTCCATTCAACGACATCGATGCATAGTTTCCTAATAGGGTTTTTAAGTGTGAAGCAGAATAATGCTCGCTGCGGCCGATCAGGAATGATCTTGCCGCGACGAGCGGGGGCTCTTCTCTGCTTCGCTGCAGCATTCATTGTAGTGGCACTAAGAGCAGCTTCCCAAGCGGACGATAATGGCTTATCTTCATCTTTGGCCTTTACAGCGCCAACAAGCTGCGGCACTTGTGGTGGCAAAGAAATTGAAACAACTGTCGTGGATAGAGCTCTTGCACTAGTTCCTGGCTCGTTAGCTGATTTATGTGGCAACAAAGGTGTTGCACTTTGATGAAATTGAACTAGCGATGGTTCAACGATTGTCACTCCCCTCGGAGAAAGTATTCTTGCGTCTCCCCCTTTCTTTGAAGTAGATCTACTTCCATCAGAGTTTTCTGCGGAAAAATTAATTGCAAAAAAAACATTTAAATTGATAATTATGAGAATATCTTAAAAGGATTCTTTTCTACATATCAATCGATGAATGAATACAATGAATTCCAATCCCATACAATTCGCTTTATCCATAGACCGTTTAGACAAGATACTTTTAGTGCTAGTACTATATTGTGTAAAATACAAGTCAAACATCTTAGACAAAATACATTGGTCCTTGAACTTTTGATCAATTTCCAGTTATTTGCAGACAAAACATGAGAAGAGGGAATAAAATGAAATGAGAGGGAATGGTGCCATCAAACAAAAGTGCTTGGAATGTGTTGCAGTTTGCATCCATCATTTATGGACACTCAAGTACTATATAGCAGTGAGAGGCAAGAGAGTCAAAAGAAGAAGACTGTCGCCATGCCTATGAAACTCTGTCTCTTTTATATCTGCTGGTGCATCGAAGCAACGTCGGTGAAAGTATGACGCTCTTCACTTCCAATTCAAGCAAAACATTTATATAACACATGTATGAAAAGACAGGGAAAGAAGAACAAGAGATGTAAATTGACAAATTGAATGTCCTATACCGTGTCTCTCCTCTCAAGCTTCTCATCCCCCAACATTTTCCTTATACACTTAGCTATACACACACCTACTGCATATATAGAGAGTGTATTATTTTCAACATAATTGTGCCGTCATTCTAGATCGGAGAAGAAACTTCCTGAAATGAAAGCATATTCTGGAATTCTATATATAAGCGGAATGAGGGTTGAGATTTGTTCTTCATAGAATTTTTATCCCTCTTCAGTTCTTCTTGGGTGCCTTTCACATTTATTCCGAAAATATCTCTTAAAATTAACGTACATTTACTAATACACTGTTGCATTTGCTGCTGATGTTAATTTCGTTACTTTCTCTCGTATCCATCGAATATCTCGATTGAAACAAAATAGGAAATCAAGTTTTAATCAGGAAATCTTTTCACAAGACTCAATAAGAGGATCGTAGTTCTATTGTTCTATAGAAGAAAGAGAATAAAAAGGGAAACCTGACATGTAACAATGTGAATTTATCCTGCAACTACAACTTGGCTGATGATGAGGATGGAACATTGGCAGAAACGGAACCAGGCCCGTTGACGTTATGTATTTATATAAGAAGTGCAAGTGGTACGATGAAGAGCCAAAGTACGTGAAGTAACTTGCTAAAATTTCCAAATATATACCCATTATTATTGATTTCGTTCCGTCTGTCAGCTTGTTCATCCGTTTGTTCACCTATTAACTCTCCAAGTTCGACAGCTTCGACCTTTCTTAACCAAACGTCATCATTACGACTTCAATTTAAGGAATTCGCAAATAGGCATAATTGGAAAACCCCCAAAGTACTCGTTAGGAGCGCCAGTGGGGCAAAATCTCAAATTTAAATAAGAATAAGTTCAACAGAACGAGGCTAAAATTTAACCCACGAGATTTAAATTTCTGAAGGTTTCTAAAAATGGCTAAAATTAGTGCTTTTGATATATTTACGTATTCCCAGATATAGTGTATTTCCTGAAATTTATATTCTCAAAAACATAGTTCATCAGTATACTTTTTGGATGACGTACTGACTCTATTCTTCCGAATTTCTCTCATCTCCTTCTAGTCCATAAACGATGCATCTTGAATTCTACATTAAGAGCCACCCACACGACCTTGCTTGATCGGGTAATTGTTGTCTGTATATTTATTTCCCTTTTCTTTTTGGGACGGAAACATTTCGTTCATAAAATAAATTGTCCTGTTCCATGATAACTGGTATCAATAAATACAATAAGTTATTTGGAGAAAAATACTAAAGGTTACTGTCACATTAATTGTACTTCTATAAATGAAGATAATATGTAATATTGTCATTATTATAAGAGCTCCCAAGAACTGATATGATATTAGAAGAAAAAAGATGGACCCTCAATTTTTTTCAATATATAATTGTGATATATTTTTCTTTGTCGTACACCTTTTTGTCGTGACATTTTTGTCGGACACCCGTATGTAGCGGAGATTGGAAAGAATTTGAGCCAGCTTTTTCATTATTTTGTGGCTTTTTTACTCTTCAATTCATGTTCAACAAGCCATAATATTTCTAGGGAGCTAAGATCAGAATCCCAGTCGCATACTTCATTCATTCATGCCCTATTTAATTCGCTACATAAATCCACAGTGGATAACTGACTGCTGACCTATCTTTTACTTTTGTGTCTCCAATCTGTCCTCATACGACGACACGAGATTGGCGTAGCGACATACCCAACGCTCTCAAAGTATTGTAACTAAGTATTATGTGCAATAGAAATACGAATTGGGAATTTTACATTTACTATTTCATCTGTCGGTGGCTGATAAACAATGCATGTACGAATTCATGGAGTAATAAGTCTTTGGTATTCATAAATGTGATTTTTTGGCAAGATTTCATACAGATCCGAATTAAACGTTCTAAATTTAATTGAAACTCCAATAAAGTTGATGAAATTAACATGTATGATGGTATACAACTTTAATCGATTATTTAAGTATTTTAGACATTGAAGAGTTTCTAAAGATTTCTTTGGAAAGATTAGCATATTCTGTAATCTTTATTGACACTAAATAAACCACATGAAGAAGCAACAGATAACTATCATTGTCGGGTGGGATAGTGGATTTTTTGCTAGGTTTTTTAGTGCTCTCAGTTCAGTCCGACTTGATTTAAACACAGGGGAATAATGAGACACTGAAAGAACAAGAAGTATTATTAGTAGACGGGGAGGATATTGAGATGAACTTCAATTCTTGTTAACAAAATCGTAAAGTAATGTCAGTAAGGGGAACAGAAATAAAATTGCAACAACGCCGACTATGGCCACATGACGATTATTATATTCTATTGTCGACAACGAAGGTCATCCAAATCCATGGCATAGGTTCAACATCGTATCTTATTGCATACTGAGATTTATCTAAGCGTATCGAAGAAAGTAAAAGAAGATCAGAAGGCCAATATTGCAAAAAACTAGATTTCTTTATTTCTAAATGTCGAGAGGGGCTTTGAGATTTGGACACAGTTCGCGACTATTATTTCTTACAAAATAGCAGCAGCCGAAAGAACTAACATGGATATAATACATCGGCATTCAGCCAAGAATGTCAATATGACTTCACGGCACTACTGCTGAATCACAGACAAGTCAAATAAACCTGGAAACAACCAACGTATAGATAACGTAAAAGATAATTTTGCCACTGCCATCCCCACAATATGGGTGCATGAAATGAAATCCAATACGGAATCCAAGAAGCAAGGATTTGCTTGAAGAAGAAGAAATCATTATCAGTAGCAGCGGGTTGTCTGCCTAAAGTAGTGTGTACTACTGCTTCAATATCATGATGCTAGAGCTGTTCAAATTACAGCTCTTTTTATTTCTATTAGAAAAACTGTTAAAACTATACACCATCCCGACGATTATTTTGAGGCGTTTTACTCTTCAGGCGTCAGAAAATAGAGCTGTGATCCGTTTTTGATGTTGAAGCTTTCTATGAATTTTGAAATACAATGAATCATATTGTACATTTTGCAATAAGAAATCATGAAAAATTCTTTAAATGAGCTCTGATTTATTTGACATGCCAAAGCAAAGAAAATTCATTGGATAAATTAAATAGGTTATTGCCAAAAAATTCTAGTGGATTCAGCAAATAGAAATGAGGAAATGTTGAGATGGGGAAACATCAATCTGTTAAACATCCAGAGAATATTGTTAGCATACACCTGAGTAACCTAATTAATTTCTCCATGGAGTACCAGAGAAAACCTGTTATTCGTCAAAAACTTTTTCGCATTCGAAGGATCCTATAGTAGATCACCAGACTTTCTCACCTAATTGCACTGCTAGATCGTCATAGATGCATTTGCTAAACTACTCTATGAAAATTCTTGGTAGTAGATGAATGCGAATAAACCGCTTACGACGCATGCATACACTATTGGGACAAAGCTCCAAGACAAATGTCATGCTTACATTTTGGAATCGTCCAACAGAGACGACATATCAAAGGTAATTTTTATATATTACGTAAATACAATCTAAATAATTCGCTCCCTGCAATGAAAAAGGAGAAAGTAAAAGTCTGATAGCATTTTGCCGATAATATCGCCAAAGTAGAAAACTAAAATTGAGAAGGAGCAGACAGTAATTTCAACATTTGAAAGTTGAAACCCATACTTTATGGGAAAAGCTCTGTAAGCAGCAGTATAATTTCAAATTGTATTTGCTTCATTTTGCAATGTAATATTAAGTCTTCAATCATTGCAATTTTCAAAGCCGTGATTAATTGCCAAGCTTGGGCAAAGCTTTTTCATTAAACTAAGTTCACAAACAACGCTACAGATATAATATTAAATTTATTCGAATTCCGAAATGGAGCAAAACAAACTTGTCATTAAAATTTTAACCTCATCTCAATGATAACAAAATCCTAGTAAATAAATATTAAATAGTAGAGATACCAATACCACATTATTAACAGGTAGGTCGAATTATGAACTTATAAACGTATTTTGCATATTTCAGAAGGAGTTGTTCGAGTTATCGAGCTCCGTGCATTACAAAATAATTCAACGTCAGAAAATTACAAGCCACAATACATTTTTGACTATTATTGGCCTCTATAGAAAAGGTTTCTTTTATTCTCAATTATACTTTCACAAATCACAAAAAGAAACTTGATGAAGCTCCCATGAAACATGCACGAAACTATTGAATCGTAATAATAGTTCTTTTTAGCTCCGTGATTTAAAAAGCATGTTTGCAAACAGGTGCAGGTAATAATAGCATGTAACAATGATATCATTCTTGTACTCTTCCCTTTCTATCAATTGCTTCGTCCATTTTGTTTATAACTTTTTAAATTAATGTACCTATGTAACCTTTAGAGTTTCTATTTTGAAACCAAACTATGTTTTGTTTCTAACAACCTACACACTGAGATAAATCCATAAGAGTCCCTTGGAGCCTCGTACCGTAGAGCAAACAACAAACCATTACAGGATCTGATCTTTCCTTTGATTTACATTTACGTGTGTAGCAGTGATGAAGGAGAACACGGTTCTTCAATATTCTTAACAAAGAGAGAAGAAAGTGATTTCTCATTGGTCGCCTGCTGTCTTTCTTAAATCCTAAAAGACGGAAGAAGGCATATATATCTATTTTGTAGTATTATAGATCCTATGTCTTTACAATTCATAATAGAAAATATTAATGCGACATTGTTCTTCTCAAAGCTGTTGTTGAATATGTCAATATCAGATTCCCACTAGTGATTTCAAAATATCCTTTTTAAGTAAATCCTCGTCATTTGTACTTGTATTCATTGTACATTTATTAGCAAGGAGAGGGATCGCAGTTGATATTACGTTCATGCAGCACGTTCCTCCTTAATTTAATTTACTTTATTCAATAGAATAGCCAAAATGCTTAAGACTTAATTCATTCATTGCATTTTGTAGAGTTTACATGGCGTATTTAGGGGGGGGGGGTCATCAAAACAGCTATAATTACTGGAGAAATATGTTATTCCAATCTTAAGTTTAATTAAAAACTGTTGAACTTTACACGTGACATTTTTTCATGTTACAGAACCCGTTTTATGTCGCACTCGTAGAAAGTGTACACACATGGCACGCAGCAGACATCATGTGCAGTGGAAATGCAATTATTTCGTTTGGTGTCCAAAAGTACTCCAAATGGAGCAGACTACTAGGCAGTGTTGATCGATATATGAATGAATAAAAATAATACTGTAATGCAAATCGAAATATATGTTACCCGTTGTGTCGGATCTATAAATGCTATTACCAACAATGAGCTATGCATTAGTCGCTAAGTGGAACATCTGGCTTTGAAACTTTACCATTATTATGAGTGAAACCCATTATTCCATTGAATGGACTTGCTTGTCTGCATGTCTCTATTTACGCAGTAAGATGACTCACGAACATTTTAACCAATCTTGGCATTGGGAAAAACTGACATGACATTTTAGGTATGTTAAGTCAAGGAGTTTAATGATAACAACAGGTCAAAATTAACCGTCATCGGGATAGTTGTCAAAGGTTAAACGGGTAAGTAAATATTAAGCCTCAAATGGCAGACATTTCCGAAAGTAAAAGGGTTCTGTTTCCAACCATGGACAATGGTTGTTTCACCCAATCACTATTATTTAATCGGTTATTATTCTCCATATCTTAATAACAAACAACGATGTCAGTCGTTTTGCCTCTTGCAATAATAACCGTTTAAACCACATGTACCGGCGAGGCACAGCCCTCCGGCTTACTTAAAATGCGAATGGACTTTCCAAAATTGTGATTTTATTTATATGTCCGCCAATTTCCCATGTACTCACAGGATATATAATGATCATCAACATTTATGCATTTATGTAGTTATAATACTAGGTTCAGTAAAGGTTTTCGTTACGTTCTACTGTTGGGAAAAGATTCAGATAATCCTATCAGCATCACAACCACTTTGTAAACTGTAATTTAAGTCATCTGAAAATCATCTTGAATTTTGGAATTCAAAATACAAATATATATATGTAAGCAAGCATATATTGATGAGTTTAAACCTAGTAAAAAATGAAATGTTTTACTATGCAAATCGAGACTAAAATATTATTGTTTCATGCGTTTTACAAACTTGACTGAAATACTCAAGTTTTTGTACATTTTTGAATGAGACCGTTCCAGGCAAATGTAAGATACTAAGTAAGGGAATACGTATCTGTGCCTAGTGAACTCTACTACTGATGATGGCGATGTATTTTTAGTCCAAAGAAACGAGTAAGAAGTAAATTCACAGCATCGTTGTATACTTAAGCCGTTCAAAAATCAAAAGTTAAAATCCCAGAGCGTTTTTAACTCATCATTTGAGATGAACTTGCGTTGATTTGGATACACTTCTCGTATCGTGGATATCCTCTGCCGTTTCTATAGGTGAATGTAATCCAACTCAGTAAATCATAAAATGGTAAAACGGATGTTTAAATAGAATTCTAAGATTTTAGTAGCAAGTCAGGACAGTAGTCTAGTAGTATATATTACAAGATGTAACCTCATAGCGGATGATATCCAACAAAAATAGACCAGCAACGCAAGAATAATAATTAAACGCAGAAAACGAAATTTACAAAAGACTGCACAATCCATAAATTTGTTTAAATTTATACGTTATATAATATATGTACTAAGTATTTAGACTTGAATTGATTCAAGATGTTTGGCATTCGTTCGAATTGAGCTCTACTTTTCAGTCGTTAGTTATGCCAAATGGCATTTGTTATGGCGAGTGTATGTTAAAATAGATATTGGATTTGTGAATGAATTGATATAATTAAACTATTTTGATTGAATCACATCATCATTTCTGACATAGAAACATTTCACTGAAAGGGTGACAAATACTTTCATATTTAAAAGAGTAAACAGATCTGATCAAATCTTCATCAAAGTATTTGCTGTTCTCTGTTGAACAGAACATTTTTTTAAATTGCAACTTACCAATTCGATTTATGTCATTCAAAGCAATAACAGAGTATTACAAAGAAACGGTTTCTTTAATACTCTTCATGCGGAGAAAATTGCAATTACAGAGATTATAATAATGAACAAAATATTCATCTTCAATAACCTTAACATAATAAGTAGACGTCTCCTGTACCTTTGATATTTCTCTCTCTGTTCTGCTAAGAAATAACATCATTCTTTGTAAATGTTCAAGGGTTCAAAATGGCAAAGTATTGTTCAGGTCATCATCAATTTGTACAGAAGCCCTTTCAAAAGTTACAGAGAAAATCTGGTCTCCCTATTTGTTGCTTTGCTAGTTTTGAACATTTCTTTTTCATTCACAATAATGTGGTGGAATGAAGGACCTGGACCATAAAAGGTTAACTACACTTAGACATTGTGTCTAGTGTCTGCATCATTATGAAATTATAAATTGAGTGAATGACGATATATGTAAGGGATGAAGTGGTAGAGTAACTTTCATCACTTTAAGGCTTCCGTTAGTTTGGCTCCATGAAAATATAAAATGGGTTAACTTTTGGATTTCTCTGTATGTTTTGTACTCGTTCTATGACCAAGTTTAAAGGGATCTAGGACAGGAAGGAAGGGCTGAAGTCCATGAATGTGATGTATGGATTCAGTACATAGAGTACATTTTTATATAGTTTTGCTTTCACTTTCACCTTCAAAGAGAGCTTGGAATTTGCATACGTTACGTTGCTATTGATTAAGATGTTATCAAGTGCTTCTGACAGAAAAGCACTTTTACGTTAATCATTCTTTTAATGTTGTCATGTCTTTTGATATGTCATTGGGTTAGGCATATATCAATGACTATCCCTACAAACACTTAACAAAAAGACACTGTGTTAACAAAACAAACTGCGTGAAAGTACTTTCACTTAATTTATGGACCACCTTTCTTCTTATGCCCTTCATTTATCTGCAGAAACAAATATTACGACATTTACACATTACTCCATAATATTATTTCCTCATCCTTGGCGCATGTATTTATAAATTCATCATCCTGCTTAATAATGATTAAGTAGGTATATTATAATTATGTAGTAAAAAATCAAGAAAAATTTTTTCAGTACGATTTTCTTCATACTCTGTGGTAACAAACCTTAACCATTAGTCTTTCATAAAAATCAAAAAAATTCATGGCCCTAGGTATGGTTCCTACAAAATTACCTTTTGTGCCTTTTTTATGAAAATTCAAAAAATTGTGTTATTTTTTCAATATTTTGAAAAAAACTAACAGTTGGATTTTATTCATATTCTGAAGCAACAAACCTCATCCATCAGTCTTTCATAAAAATCAAAAAAATTCATAATACTAGATATGGTTCCAACACAATTCAGCAAAAAAAGCCACTTTTAGTGCGTTTTTTATGAAAATTCGAAAAATTGTGTTATTTTTTTCCATATTTCGATAAAACTGACAGTTTGATTTTCTTCATTTTTTGTGGTAACAAAACTGATCCATCAGTCTTTAATAAAAATTTAAAAAAACGCTGGCACTCGATTTGGTTCCAACACAATTCTGCATAAAAAACCACTTTTATTGCGTTTTTTATGAAAATTCGAAAAATTGTGTTATTTTTTCAATATTTTGAAAAAAACTAACTTAGATTTTATTCATACTCTCTAGCAACAAACCTCATCCATCAGTCTTTAATAAAAATTTAAAAAAACGCTGGTTTGTAATAAAAATTCCGGACCATTTCCAAGAACTTTAGAAAGTTTCAAGCCTATATTAAAGATATAGAATATTCTTCATAATTAGTATTTTAGTACTGAAAAGTACCCTTCCCCTATTTTTTTGAATCAAAATATAAAGCAATTCCTGAGCTCTAACTTAACTTTCTAACAGAAAAAGATATTCGAGACGCATGGAAAAAGACAAAAAATAAAACAAATCCATTTGAAGACATGTACGGCATTTCCAACAGGTTCATTAATATTATCTTTAACAGCATTTCATTTCAAAACGCTTTAATTGCTCTTTTTAATACGTTTTTTGAGAAACAACACTATCCAAAGTGTTTAAAATTGTCAAAAATATTTCCAATTCCAAAAATATCTGGCTCTAATAGCCCAAGTGACATTCGACCAATTTCCATTCAGCCTGTGATTACAAAAATTTTTGAAAAATGTGTTTACGCTCAACTTTTTGCACACTTTAAA
>JAQFZB010000118.1:0-29714 GCA_034695165.1 Desoria trispinata
CAGGATCCACATGTCAGATGTCCATTTTCAGTACAGGCGTAAATAGGAGAAACACAAACATCAAGACAGATGATGCACTGAAGAGATTCCAAAATTGAGGATTCAATTCCTCTGTTTATATCAATAATTCGAGGGGATGATGACTGATCAGCTGCAGCGATCGTCGTTTCACTCTGAATAGCCAATGGCGATTGTACCGGAAGACGGGGTTGGGGCACGAGTAATCCAAATCCCCGAATGACCTGGATCCTCGTCATATTACTATGCTATATGATCAAAATAATCTTAATTAGTGTCCGTAACTAAAAAATATAAAAAGTAAACGAGAGTTTTACCATTTAAGAGCTGTGAATTGATATCAAATTTCCTTGGAGTTATTTTTGTTCTTTAATTAACTAAAGTTGTTTCATTAGAGATAATATATTCATTATTTAAAGATCTCGAGAGAAAGTTTTGATTCTGTTTAGCGGCCTTTTACAAAGAGAAGGGAATTAACCATTGAGTATAATTCTCTTTGTCTTTACTTTGTTTACATTTTCATGCAATTTAATAAACGCATATTTTAATACTGAGTTCTATTTTGTATTATGGTGTGGCATGAATGGATATTCCTCGTCTGCATTCAATCAACGAAATATGATTATAGTTAATTAATTGCCATTTTTAGTGCAAGTTTTATGTTCTAACAGATTTATTTGGTTTAATAATCAATTAATCTGGATTGTCTGTTTAAAGCTGAGAGCAAGATATACTATACTGTTATAAATATTTCTTGTGATTTATTGCACAAGGGGATATGATTTTATAATTGTATTTTATGAGTACTAAAGAAAGTCAAATAGATGTTATAATATCTATTAATACACATCCTGCACCATAAATAATATTGATAAAAATTGACAGGGATATCCCATAAAATGAGTTGTTGGGCATAGGCACATTGAATTTAGGATTCCTTCGAAATTGTCAATTAATCTGATATATTATGGTAGAAGAGGGGGTTGATGCGGATGTCAATATTCTCATTTTCCAAAAAATCCGTTGCTGGGCAGAAGTCACGCCCGCCCAATTGGTCCTTTATCTTCAAGACATGTAGCTGTAACTTGAGCTGCAGTTGCGGATTAACAATGTGGACAGAATTCATCAAATTTCACATGATTGTCATAGCCAAGGACAGGAATTGTTTAGAAAATGTTCTGAAAACATAAATTACTTATAAATGATGTTAATAATTATTTATTAAATAATTTATCTTAATGATATAACATACATTTTCGAAAATAACGCTTATTCATCCAGGTCTGCCCTTCCTTGGAGTTAGTTGAGTTTTACATTGATAATGGGAAGCATTCTCCTGTTCATTCAATAGGAGAATTCATCGTTTTATTTCTGAGGTGAGTATTAACTATGAATGTCCTCTCAACAAATTGTCTCATATTCTTCATATTAGGCGATGTTTTTACTAATTTCCAATATGAATGGGATTCAGGGTCCATATTTGTAAACAGATGCTCGATCTTAAAGCGGGAGACCCATTAAGCTCCAGAATTTATTGCTTTCTTATGCATACGAGACATGTGTTTTGCAAAAAATTCCTTACAAGAAGACCAGGATGTTCCACCCTTATAGAACTTTATGGGCCTAATTCACATAAATTTTAAAGTTACTTGTATTCCAATTTGTAATTTACTCTACACAAACATACATGTAGCCGTTGGGAAAACTTCCCCACATGCAGCATCAGCATGGGAAATAAGACATTTAATCTCTCATTTTCTATTCAATCGATCGGCAAAGGTATTCACAGCCAAACTAACGTTACAAAAAGAGCATTTAAAACGCTGCTGTCTACGGATCAGGTGTTGAGTAGCTTTACGAGGACAGGATCCATAAGCCAGATGTCCAATCTCAGTACAGGCGTAAATTGGGGTAACAAACATCGAGACAGATGATGATCGATTGATGATTCAATGCCCCCGTTTATGTAAATGCTTGGAGTTAGAGGGGAGGAGGATGGGGTAGCTACGGCGATTGTTGTTCCACTCCAAATGGATGAGGCTTGTTGTATTCCACGACGTAGTTCATTAACTCTTATATTCTGGACGATAAAGGTTTTTGAGTACTATATGGTCAAAACAACCATAGGTTTTTTAAACTGTGAATTATGGTTTTGAAGTTTCAACAGATAATATAAAATTGAATTCTGAAACTTACTATTGTAGGGCTGTATAATATTTGACCCAAAACAAACGTCAATTACTACTTATTATTTTTAACTTACTTTATTGTTTTCGGGGGGTTAATTTTGTATTTAATCCTAATTGTTTAAGTAATTTATTAGTTTAATTTTTTTGCTTTATGGGCTCGAGTGAAGGATTTGAAATTTATTAGCGGCCTTTGAAGAAGGGGAGGAAATTAACCATTGAGTACAATTATCTTTGTCTTTGCTTTGTTTACATTTTCATGCAATTTAATAAAAGCATATTTTAATAAAGAATTCCGTTTTAAACGAATACACATTGAATGGGAAAAGTTTGATTTTTTTGTTCTTCGAATCGGTTTATCTGCTTTTAAAAAGTGAATATCAGAGGGTAATTTAGAAACAATGAGAGACTGATTTTATGAGTGATTGGGAGTATTATAGGATTAACTTTATATAAGAACAGCTTGATAACAATATGTTAGCTATATGAATCGAAAAAGAAACCTTAGAAATTTTTAAATGGATGCAACATGAATAATTAAAACAGTTTAATAATTTTTAGACTTGACATCTCTCCACATAAAAAGTGTAAATAATTGAAGAATCATAAATTTATAATCCTCTCTAAACAACAGTTGTACAAGGAGTAGATGCTGCTAAAGTATTAAGTACTAACTTCAGTAATTGAAATGTAACTAGAGCAAACAGATTCCTCTCTCTTGAGTATAACTATTTGGCAGGAATTTTCCCTTCATACTTGTTTTATAAACTATAAATTTTATAATCAATAAAAATATTAATAGTTAAAATTTAACTTTAAATTCATAAAAGTTAAATTAGAAATATAAAAAGTATTAAAAAATATAGCAGAATTTATGATATAGGTTGTTGAAAACATATTCTCTGCGCTTTCTGCTCACATTAAGGATTATATGGGCATTAAAGCACTTTTGAGTTGTCGAAGGAGGTGCCAAATATGGAAAAAACAGGCCACAATTAAAATAAAAGCTTCTGCGGACATTCAATTTATTAGCAATCAAGCTGATTCAGCTTTCTCTCTCTCCCACATCCTGTATGAAATCAGATTCTGAGCTGTGGTTTCAAAATTTTAAATTTAATGATATATCATCCATGTACAAGGAAATAGCTGATTTTTTACACGGATCCAATATCCATTATCTATACCTCTACTTTAAAGAAGAAAATAAGTGCGTTTTATCAGTTTCACACCTTCCTGATAAAAGTACATGAAGAAAAATTGTGATGAAATTCATTAGAAGGGGCTGAATTAGTGAGGGTCAAAAGGGTAGCTCTGATTAATACTGAATTGCATTATAATTTTGATTTCGATAATCTAGGACTGTTGGGGGGTGGGAATCACTATTCCCTTCTGGATGTTTATTTGCGAAGTCGCCGTCTCCTAGCCCAGCGCGTGACCGAAAGAATTCCCCTCACTATCTAAATAAGCACAACGCTTTGTAGTGTCCCTAATCTGACTGATTTTCGAGTCCTAAATTATGAGAAGAATGACAAGAAATGTTAACATCAGAATTAGTTAGTGACTACTTAATAAATAGTGATTTATTTAAATGTACTGATTTTAAATAGGGAATTTTGACAATACAAATGGAAGACAAGCTAAGAACTTTCTCAACTAAATCTTAACAAAATTAGGTTGTTCACTCAAGAAACATCAAAAAAGAAGTGATTTGAAATAGTAGCATGACTCCAAAACTAAACATGACAAATCCCACGCTATTTTAACTATTTTTAACATAAGGAAAACACAATTAACCAATAGAAAATGGTCTTTATCCGACCAATCATAGAAAAGGACAACCAAGGATAATGACAGTTAGTTAATTTACATTAAAACTACAAACTAACTTTTTTCTCAACATTGCAGACATACATAATGTCTGTCTCCACTAAATTTACATAATTAGATTTAGCTTGTCTTATCTTTAAATATCTGAAATACTTATCTTTTAGTTCACCGTATCCAGGCACAAAATGAAATATTATTATTTTACACAACAAAAGAAAGAATCTCTAAATATTAATGATGAACTAATAATCTTTTGATCTACTGATCAACACAATGTAAATGTTGAATCTGGCTGACAATTTGTCTCAAAATGCCTCAACTTAATATGAACTTACAATTATATAAGAAAAGGAAAAACTAAATGCATTCTTCATTAATGCATATCAACATTTACAAATTATGACGGCGACTAATCAAAGTTACAAGGTAGTTCTAAAAGCATACTTTCAAATTTATCACATTCGTAATTAATTTTTTCATTGAATTTGGAAAGCAGCTTGATAAAAACATTCCGTGAACTATTTCTGATACAACTCTATAAACAACTCAAAATAATAGAAATTATGACGCTAGTGTTCTTTTTTCAACAAAGAATAATCTCATAAATTAATATACAATTCGAACGTTCGTCTTATCAAATATAATACGTGTGTCTTATAAGATTATCAAGCGTTAATATAATCGTTTGTACAAGGAATCACAAAAAAATACACAGAAAATCAACTCAAATCATGTCTCATGGACAAACTCTCCATAGATTTCATACAATTTGTAATCTAAAACCGACTGTTCTTATTCGGCGATAGCGTGATTATTCTCACACAAGTTCAATGTTGATCCAAGGAATTTGCATTGGGCTGGGTTAATCAAAAGTATAACTCCAACTCCGTTGTAATCAACGATACTGATAAGGGAATCCAAGAATAGAGCAGGAACCACATACATTTATCATTCGTGGAGATTCTAAAAGATCAATCTGTTAGAGAAATAATTAAATCATGACAATCTTTTCTAAATTTCTTCGTTAATTTACATGCTTTACTTTTTGACAGAATGTTTTCATATTGATTGAGAAACTCCCCTTCATAGTTGTAAACAAGTTAAATTCCAATTGCTTGACATTTAATTCCTAGATCCACTTGTTGGGTTTTAATTGCTGTGACTGTTGTAGAAGTCATAGTGATCAGATATACTCCTAATTATATCATTATAATAAGTTCCATATTCATGTCTATTTTATACGGCAGGGATTTAAATAATTTAAAGACTTATGTTTTGGTACAATAGCCTCAGAAACATTGAATGGGTTTTAGAAATTTTGAGCGTTTATGGTAAGTTAACATAAACAACGTTTTAAATTCCTAACAGTAATCTCTATGTCGTTAAACATAATTTTGCAATACATGACTGTCCAGAAACTGCAAATAAAATCAGTTTATATTAAAGTCAAGATTTATACTTTGATTGTTCTAAGCAAAAATTCCCATCCGCTCGGGCTTAAAAAATCAATCTTTTATTGTTAAACCTTGGCGGTGTTTAAGTGGTACAAGGTGTAATAATGTTCGATTTTCATCGCAATAAAAGCCTAGACCAGTAAGTAGTATTGATGATCGAACAAATTTTCCGATTCTTAAATGCTTTCTAACTTGTACAAATTATTTTAGACAGGATCGTCTTTGAAAGTTCGTGTCTAAAATGCTAATGTGTATGTGGTTTAAATTTTAATGAGCCTCTCGTCTGGTTAACCTAAGCTGAGATACGGACCATGATGTTATATATATTGGGCTTTCATGATAAATACTTTCAAATTGAATAATTTATTAGCAAAGTTCTGGTTAGTTTGTCAAGCTACGGTTACACTATTCAAGCATAAAACTTATTCTGTATGAAATATATTCTACAAAAACTCATGATGTTATGGAACTTCCCCAATCGATGAATTCAATGCTAACTACTCTTCCTGCAATATCTGAAACATATTTAGTATTGATTAAAACTTCTGTTCATAAGTAAAAGTTTAACAAAATTATAACAATTTATAATCCAATATAAAGAAGCATCTAATATAATCTAAATAAGCTTTGATTTGGTGGAGATGATGAATTCCATGCATGTAATAATAAATAATACACAAAATCCTAATTTAAGTTAGTATGTTTGTGGATAATTCCATGTCTTCTCATATAACCAATAAATTACATATGTGGGACTTATTGTAAAATATGTCATCATAGTTTCTGGTTTCAGAAGAAATTGACATTAAAATATAAATACTAGTATGTAATAAACAATAACTTCTAATGGTTCTTAAAATCAATTTCTATTAGTTGATAGTGGCAAAGTAAAAGCCTCTCTCGGTTTATGACAATACGGACTTTATTATTCATGAAGTTTATGTAAAATATATTCCAAAGCTTGAAAAAATTACTTTCCCTTACTTGCGTTTATTTGAGTATAAGTCTTCTGATCATCATTTCCAATTTGCGTTGCTACTACTTTTGACAAAATTTAATAAAGCAGTTTTTTTAATTTCCTATGCTAATAAATGTGAACCGAATAACGAATTTATTATTATAAAACCTCGTAAAAATTACAGATTACAGTAAATTATCGGAAATAATCTTCGTACCATTACCCTTTTTAAAACTAACTGCATTTAATCATTGAAGATACTTAAATCAAGATAACAAATAAAAATTTTATAGGAAATTAAGTTTTGTATTATATATACGTAATTTTATTTAATTTTGTTTAAGTTTTGAAAATGAAAATCATGATTCAAATTCTTATGTTCCCATTATGTTTACAATTTCCGACTTGTTTCTCTAGCAAACACAACTCTGATGCCTCATGCACTTTGTTCATAAAACGTAGTGAGATTTTAAGAGTTCAAAGTGCATCTCTAATTACAAAACTTCAATCTCCCAGCTTTAATTGGTTTATAGTTTCGAGATCTTCTTGGAATTGTACAAATAAAGATAATAAGTACGCATCTTCAGAAGCAGTCCCCCGCAAGCAAAACAAACTTTCAAATACATGTTCAACTGTGTTTATATTTCAATCAAAGAATTCCTTTTATGATTACTCCATAACATTTCAACATCATTTTTACACATGGAGTGTTGTATTTATTCATATTTATCAAAACGAGAACACCTTTAAACTCTCCCCTCAAATATGGTCTATAGTTGGACTATTCATTTCATACAGGTTGATAGATGGACGGATTCTGTTATTTGATAAACTTAGTAATGGAACCCGTCACACAGTATTGCCATTGAATTTAATTCAACTCTTGGGCAAGAGTTCTAAACTTACTAAACTCCAAAATGAAAAGGATATGCGAGGAATTGTACTGTCTTCAGCATTCCATGACAATTGCATTACGTTGGAAAGTGGCACAAGGAAGTATTTTAAGAATATTGATAATGAAAAAGATCCATGTTCGTCAGTAAAAAACGCGTATCATTTTCTTGCAACATTTTTTAATAGCACAATACACGATAGCACAAAGGACACATCAACACCATATATTGCCTCCTTGCTAAATGTTTTCAACCCGAATCTACTGACTAGCTTACAAGAATTTAACTCTAATGACTACCGATACGTATTCAGAGTATTCTATTGTGTGGACCATAAAATTGTATTTGATAACAGCATCTCTGCTTGGTTTATCTGCTTTGAGAACAAAGTTTGGTTTGCATTGCTAACCATGTTTCTAATGCAGTGTTCAGTTACAAGTTTAGATTCAATTAATCGAAAACATACGCTAAATCAGTGTTTAACGCAATTTGCCTGCAATCTATTTATTCAAATTCAAATGCTTTTCAGACAAGCCGTGCACAGTCTTTCGGTCAAATTGGCATTGTTTTTAGTTGCTATTCAATTACTAGTTTACTTTTATGAATCAATATTTACGACAGAATTGCTTGTTCCCACGGAATCAGAAGATTATGCTAATTTAGAGGAATTATTAAACAATTCGTACAAATTGGGCATCGATGAACGGGATTTCGAATCTAACTTTATTTTGAATTTAACGAACTATATCTCATATGAATTCAATCGGCATAGCATTCATTACAATTCTAATACATTCTTACTCTCCGATTTTATTACAGACATTTTACTGCTTTCAAACATTTCGCCGTTTGAAAAAGTTGGAATTTGTAAAAATGTTGCACACAGGAAATCAATCCATTTTCTTCGTTTGTATAATCAGCTTTTTGGAAAAATTTGCAGACAAATAATATTTAGTCACGACCCAATTGTGTACTATATCAGGCATAATACTTCTAATCGTAAAGCCCTTCTTAGGATCAGTATGTTATTAGGTGAGAATGGCTTCGTTCATTTTTGGGATCAGTTTGTTGATACCTATTTTACGGTGAGTGAACACAAAGTTATTAAGATTTTGCGAAATCACTCATTGTTATTGGCCAGAACATCAAATATTTCCTGGATATATAAGGCACTATCAAACAGCTCATATGCACGTCCAGAAGAATTGCTGAAATTCTATAATTTAAAAACATTCTTCATTTTTGTTGGAGGTACATTTGGAATTGGTTTGTTTGCCGCCTTGGTAGAATGTTGGGGGATGATGAAAGTTAATATTAATTTGATATGTTTTTATACCACTGTGTATCTTATACAATGCTATAGAACCTGCCATGTTGGTTTGAAAAAGTATTTACATATTTGTAGGCATTTGTTTCTCTAGACCATTAATCATTAAGGGTTGCTTCAATTTATAAATAGAAAATACTATGGATCGAATTAGCTTTTATCTTCTCCTGCTTAAAAATATGCTCACATCACATCCTATATACCATCCTAATCAACCCTCATCTTTATCTCATGTATCCATACCCCATACAGCTTGCAAGAACAGTACTTCTAATGAATTTTCTAGATCTAACATATTTATTTGATGATTAGGTTTTCCGCATGGAAAACATGTATAAGTTTGAAAATAACTTCTATAGGCACAAGTTCATTAATGGAATTTGATAAAGAAATGTTACGTATTGCGTATGATAAGAAAACATATAGCTTATTTAAATTTAAATCTATTTCTTAAAATAATCAACTCGAGAATTTTTCAGTTCTTTATAGAATATATGATATTATAGAAATCCCAATTTTTCTTGTTTCCTTTGATTGTGAATAATAAAAACTAATTTCATTTGTTAAACCTTTATCAGACTTAAAATTTTAGAGCTATGTTTGCTTGATTTAAAATCCATTGCGAATCAATCCATCAAAATAGAAATTCAAGATATGAATGATTATTTAAACTATATTATAAAAAATGACGCTGGTGTTTCATGGATAAAATATTCGTATTGCTCTTAGACAAAGTTAGACAATTAAATAATATCGGCATTATATAGATTTTGACGCAAAATCTCAGCAGAACACCATATTCTGCTAAATCTTCGACTTGCAAAATTATTATTGCTTTGAAATTCAAATGCGCACAAACCACATTGATACAAACCTAGAAAAAGAATGCAATAATTCTGTTCCAGAGATATGTTAATTATTGCTGTTGTGCCCATTATATAGCAGGATAAAGGATGGTGCATGATTAATTTTAAAATTATCCATTTAATAATTGGACCACTACGATAATTAGTTTTCCGTTTAATTCCAGTAAGGCCCAACTCTTCTTTTTCACTTACATAATTCAGTTTAGAAAATTCCGTTTTCTCTGTTTTTGTTATAAATTATAAAGATGTACGTTGTTATACTGTCTATTTTTCAATCATACCACAATTAGCACAAATATAGAGACTTTCGTGCCTTGGTGGATGTGTCTCCTTATGGAAAAGTACAATTTTGTGATTTTTTTCCTCATGTCAAAGCGAAAAACGACCTTTTTTGGTTGAATAAACTAATAGGAAAACGTTGCAGGCAATTATTATTTAACCATCTATCCCTTGCGAAGTATACCGTTTTTAAATCTTCTAACAGGAAACATATACTTAAAATCAGTTTCATGGTAATTGAGAATGGATTCGTTCATTTTTTCGATGAGTTCTACGACACATTTTGGAATGCCAGCCAACGCAGACTTACTGGAATAATTCGAGATGCATCATTGAGTTGGGCTAGAAAACTAAATCAGACATGGATATATAATGCAACATCAAACAGCTCAAATGCTCGGAGTGAGGATGTATTAAAATTATACAATTTAAAATCACTCTTCTTTTTATGGGAGGTCTATTCGGATTTGCTTCGCTATCTGTTTTAATTGAATGCAGGAGAATGATAAATTAGGCCTGAAACTCTGTTGCTTTTAAATCGAATTATTTTATTTGTTTAAAGCTCTTTAGCGACATTAGTTAACTATAAATTTTTGTTTATAATAAGTGATTAATGGATACAAAACAAATAAGATCCAGTATTCATAACGCATTGTTTCAAATAAACATGTGGAATTGAAGTGATATTTGAAACGAAATGAATCATTCCATCGGATCTATGGGGAATTTTTGCAACAAAATCTCCTCTTTTTGTTTGGGAACCCACATCCTTCTATTATAGCTTCATACTTGTTGAGTACCTACTCAACTGTAATAAATTAATATTACAGTTGAGAATCATCTCGTAAGCGAAACAGCATCGAGGGACAGTATACAGCCGCCCGGATACGGGCGGCTGTATACTGTCTCATGTTAAAGGTAATCCACATAATGTTAAATATACCTTATCCTGTGTATACTTAGTTTTTTGAAAATTCCCTTCCCGCGCTGGTGCCTTTTCGCTTACGAGATGATTCTCAACTGTAATATTAATTTATTACAGTTGAGTAGGTACTCAACAACTTCATACCATCCCTGTTCTTCATTGCATTTTGGCCAGGGATTATTACAACCAGTCCAAATACAAAAAGGGTCAATGAACTCTGCTTCTGCGTCCATTGATTGTTCCAACGGGTTCTTTACCAAGTCCAACGCATTATTCATTGTGATAACAGCTCCCCATACCATAATCACCAAAAAAAGAGCTTTTCCATGCATAATGAAACTTTGAATTTCTAAAAAAAATGGATAATATAGAGCCAAAAATTCAAAATAATAAATCAGGCAACAATTACCCCGTGCGATTAATAAAGTTGATATCCTCAGTTTGAAGTAATGAGTTGAACTGAAGATTATAAAATGCCATTGCCTTTTTATATAAATGAATTGAGAACGTTCAAACACTATATATATAACTATAAACTATATTTAATAAATATATTGGTTAAAACATTAAATCACAATTAATTCTCAGAAATATTTATTGGTTCCGAAAATATTATGACTTTTTTGAATTTACAAATACTATTTTTAGCTGTATAATGAGGTATAAATGAAAACAAAATAACCTCCTCCTTAACCAAATGTGGATCTATCAGCAGTAATAAATAATTCCAATAGTTGTTATTTATAAGATTATGTGCTGTATTTATATATTTTACTAAACAGATTTCAAAGTACGCTTCATTGCACACAAAACGTAGAAGATATGGAATGGAGCAAAATATTCAAATTGCAATTGACTGATACAACAACAGCAAAATATATTTGTAGTCATTTAGATTTCGTTACTATATATTATCACTTAAAGCCAACAATGAGTCATCGATCGAATGAATCATCATTTTATAATTGAAAACCACGGTGTACTTAAACACGATTGCATTTTATGGTTCTCCCATATAAAAATAAGATTTTATTATAAAATCTCCTTTTCTTGTGTAACAATGAGCTTACAATGTTTGGATAAAAAGGACTATGGAGTTTGTAAGGTGTAAAATAAGGTAGACACAGTGTACAGGGTGAGTAAGAATCCCCGTATGAAACACTGTTCACAATTAAAAATCATGAAATATTAGACTAATTCAGATAAGGTGGGTTAAATTTAGACGTTTAAATAAATTACTACGTTATCTATAGGTTTCCGATAATGACTACATTTCTATTTTATGTCCATTAATTCAGTTCCAGTTAATGAATTAATGAATATTGTCTTGTCAAATCAAGAATTATACGCATAATTTATAGTAGTATGCATTCTTATTAATTTTAATTTAAATATATAAAATGTGACCTATTCAAGTTTTTTGCTTACTATCACTATAGTTTATTCTATTAATATTACTCTTACATAAGATGTCAAATACCTGCACTTTCATTGGAGATCAATAAGGACATTTTTATTAATATTATATTATACCAGATTGCTTGAATTATAATGGGTGTATGAAACATAATGTACAATCATAATCAAATACTTCAAGATTCCGGTCACAACAATCATTTTTAGCCCGAGTGAGGGCTTATGTAATCACCATATCCGTCCGTCCGTCTGAAACACGATAACTCAAGAACGCGTGAACTTATCCTAACCAAATTTTGCACACTTACTAATCATGTAAAAATAGAGATCGAGTTCGTAGATAAGCAAAATTAGTCAAGTGGTTCGTCGCCAACAGGAGACCCAACAGTGTTTTTACCGCATTTATTAGGGGTTTGAAAAAAAATAATCAATTTTTGATGTAATTTTGGCATAAACAACCTCACTCGGGCTTCACAAAGTTGCACTGGAGGTGTTTCTTTCAGGGTGAAGCTGCCAACTGACATTCATTTTAACGAAATAGAAGTTTCAAAAATTTGTCTACTTATGAATTGTATTTTACAGGAAAAGAGTCACAAACAATTGTCCAAATGATACCTTCATTTTGGGTCCCAATTATCCAAAAATATGGATTGCTACAAGCTATAGTCGAGTTTTATGTGTGACAAATAAATAAATCATAAAATTCACTGCTTATTCAACTGTGTCGAAACCTAAATCCTTCAATATCATCAGATATAATCCTTGAATACGAAAAAGATTTCTCTGCAATTTATTTCTTTAATCTATGTAAAGCAACATACAAACATAAAAGAACTGATATTATGGCCCAGAATCGGACTAAATAAATACCAATATACTCCAAAAGGTATATTTTAATATTCAGGATTTAAACATTCAGGGAACGAAGAGCCTGTGACATTTTCCGAACCGCGGATTATGTATTGAGGATACTATGGATCATTAGGGGTCGATTGAAATCTTGGTATTTGGGCTTCAATGAAAAGATGAGATATAGAGAAAAATTTAACCAACTTATGTATTTCAGTTGGAGCATAATCTATTAGAAAACTATATTGACATGCAAAAGATAACAAATTAAATTTTCAACCAAGATTTCCCACTACTGCCTATTAAATTAGTTTTTTAAACATTAATTGTGGAAGTTGTAGCATTAAACTTAGCTTCATATTGAACTAAAAATTTTAGCAATTACTTCGATTGATGATTACTTTGTAGAACTGTCTATTGCAAACAATGATATTTTCTCCATTTCTGCATACACCAAAGCCCATATATACTGTTCGTCCATATAGCATATGAATACAATATTAAATTATTACTGCATATTTTCTTTTCTGCATAAACAAAGAAACTGAATTTAGGCCACGGTGATATTTAATGATAAAAGTTCTGAACCAAACTTATTAGTTGAATGCAGAATTCTAGAAACTGGTAATATTCAATTCTAAAAATATTTATTCACGTGACATATTATAACTCTGAAAAATATGATTATCAAATTAAATCTAAAATAAATAATTTAATTTACAAAAAAATATACCAAAACAGCTTAATGAGTGGATGGAAATAAGGTTATTTTGATTTGCATGGCAATCCATTTGATTTAGTATTCAATTGATGAGAACCGATTTACCGTGTTTTGAAAATATGGTTTATTCTCAAGTTTGATTCAAAGGTGTACAATAACAACTTTTAAAAATGTTCACGTCCCTTTAGTTTTTGAAGGAATTTTTTTTTTCGTAAAAACTTGATGGGAAGTTTGACGGGGTGTTTCAATATGACCTCAGTTTTGTTGTCAGATGTCCTCTTCACCTGTGAAGGCTGGTTTCATGGGTTTAGAGGTCCAATCAAGTTAGCCGTTGATTCTTATAGCAAATATAACAACGAGTTCGAATCTGACCTTAGTTTTATTGTAAAATGTCCTCTTCACCTGTATAGGAAGATGACCTTGTGAGATGGATATCTCATATGGAAGCTTGTAGTTATAAGACGAATGAGAAACTAGTCTCCCCGAATCAAGGTAGTACCATAAGTGGCACCAAGTAGTACAAAGTTAGTAACCTGACATGTAATTGGGAAATCTGGGTTCGACTCCCAGCTTGGAAAGACCATCTTTTTGGTAATTTCTGGATTCGTAAATAAAGAATATTAATTCAATCATCATCTTTCACAACATGATATCAACAGTCAAATCAAATAAAACCTTATTCTTTTTTGAAGAATTGAACATGAAATTGGAAGTTGCCCGTTCAGTTGTTAAATTCACCCCTTCGTTATGGCCGTTATAAAGGTTTATTTGTTATTCTTGTTATTCAAATGTTATAAATGAATAATATTATTCAAAGTAATGAGAATAGCAACTTATTCATCGCGTGAGCTGGTAATTATTAAACTATTTATTTATTAATATTTTAGACAAAGGCTAAATATTTGAAACCCGCAATCGTCTAGACAAGACAATGATAAGTAGAAGTAGCACTGTGTGGGGGGGGGGTGGAAAAAAGATATTAAAATTTGTGTATTGAATTAAAACCAATCAACCTTGAGATATCTATGAATCATAAGTCTTCTAGTTTTTTCATGAATATGAATAAACTTTTCAGACAGAACAAAACAGTTTCCATACGATACGCTATGTTACCTTTAATAAATATTACAGAAACCTTGAAAATGTACTGCTTTGCTTTGTTTGTTTTAGTTCAATTCCAACAAAGTTTTGCACATCTTTTCGAAATAAAAGCCAACCCCTCAATTTTAATTTCAACAATAAGATATATCAAGGCCAAAGAACATTCAAGACAAATCATCAATGGTATAGATGAACTTGCAATTACAGGTGAAACATCCTTCTTTGCATCGTCAAATGAAACAAAGCACAAAACATTTCACACAAGATTCAAAACGAACCAAGAAGTTTATCATTTAGTTCATTTGGATTGGCTAACGATCATGAATATTATTTTGAGTTCTGGATTCACTTTTACTGAAAAAGCATGGTTTGTAATCTACACTGATGAAACTGAAGATACATTGAAAAAACTACAGAAAGGAATCAGTGCGGATGACGAAGATTATCCCGAATCATTTACAGGGCTTTATACAAAGGTTAGAGTTTAAAATCAAGGTTTAATATTTTATTATTTTTCTAATGTCGTTACTGCAGATGGTAGTATACCTGATGAAATCTGAGACCTTTTCCAAATGGAGCGTTTACTGCTTCCTCTGTATTTCGGAGCATTTTACATGGTTTCCTACGGCATCTGCTGCTGATTTCAATGATTTAGAAGTAATGCACAAATTAAAGAATTGGATTGGACATGGAATTCCACTGATCATTCCCATTGAATATTGTAATCAAGAAGAAGAAAAGCCAAATGAATGTCGTGCATTTGTAACAACTATAATTGGTATGATTATGAAAAAACTCAACTTAACAAAGTATTCCACCCAGACTACAAGGAGCGACAATATGAAGGTAGAACTAATTATAATGAATACAGGGGCTTATGTAGATATGGGGGAAGATCTAGTGGCTCTGGGTGATCCAATTCCAATAATAGAACCTCATGAATTGGATTTCTTCTATTGTATCAAGGGTTTATCGTTTTTTGAACGGGATTGGGGAGTATTTCTCATTCCAATGGATATAGCTACTTGGATTTGTGCACTGGTTTCCGTTGTCCCATTTGTAATCGCATATAAGGAGCATGGGGTAATTATCTCTATAGGGATATTCTGCTTCCAATCAGTTCCACTGTCTCGTTTATCTAAACTTGGGTTTCTAATAGTTGTCAGTTTCATAACATTAAACAATGGATATATGGGGGTATTATCTAGTTTATTCATCGCAAAACCAGTCCCAAAAAGAGAGACAAATATCACACTCGTTATGAAAGACAAAGGATTCAAGTTTCTGTTAAATAATATGTTACAAAACGATTTAATATATGTGGTATTTCAAGATATATTGATTAAAATAGGTTTTCCTGGTAAACAACTTGAAAACTATATCGTTGTATCTAACTCTAATTTCAGTGGGATTTTATTATTCAACGATACTTTTAACGAAATGGTAGAGCACAAAGCAATTGCTTATGTTCATACATTTATTAAAACTAGAATGAAATTATTTAAACTACAGTTCAAAGTGAATGATTACCAATGTATTTTTTTCCCAGAACCTTTTAATCGACTTCAGATTAAAACACTATATTTCCCAACAAGATATCTGACAAAGCGTATAGATCTAATTTTGGATTTTTTGAAACAGGCAGGATATGTCGAATATTGGAGAAATGCAGAAATTCAAGGATGGCTTGAAAAGTCATATTATCCTATTCGTTTTAATTTCGGCTCCAGCATTCCAAAGGAAAAGCCAATAGCTTTGGGTTTAAATTCGCACTTGGAAATACTTTTCTATTTGTTTTTCATTGCTATCGGGATTTCTATTTGTGTCTTTTTCAGAGAGATTAATTGTTGGTGGTGGGGCAAAGTTAAAAGACTGTTCAAACAATTTCGGATAAACATGCATCGCTGCTATAATGTCTTTGCTATTGTATAAACATAAGATACTACGCATAAGATTAGTTAGTGAAAGAATTGATATGTTGTTTGTTTACCTATAAATGAAAATGAATGATGGGCAGATGATTATTACTTTTTCGATATTCCATTGTAGCAATCAACACCCTATATAGCCAACATACTTAGTTAGTCTTAAAACCAACCAAGAATTCTTTAAATAGTTCTCCCAGGAATTAGAGTGCCTGGGGCAAAAAGACGGTTATGAAGAATCATTTCTTACATTGTTGTGGTAGCAGGAGTGTATCATAAGCTAAATACAAGAATTTATATTTCTAGTAATATTCAACTTTTATGCCATCAACTGCCAATCGTACTTGTGGAGTGCTTATTCTTTGTTATCCCTAAGGTGTGTTAGCTGTAAAGAACTATAGAAGCAATTTGACAACTAATGTTTTACACTAATGTTATATCAACGAAATACAATGTAATGTACACTTTAAGTGCATCACAAAACCTTATAAACTATTGTACTTTATGTGTCTTAAGAACCGACTTAATTCCTTGATTATTAACTAATACTTTTAAGTACTAAATTAATTTTACATTCTCCAGGTAATAGATATTTTTTGTCAATAAAGCAATAAATTGCCTAAATTGTATAACATCGCCTTATTATTAAAAAATCGTAGCAGTGCAAGATGATAAACTGTGAATGGTCGTGTATACTTAATTCTTGTAGAAAACAATCAATCCACATGCCCATGATCCTATAGTGATTTTAAAACCTCGGTAATATGGCTTCCAAACGCCACCATATTTATTGGGGGTTATATTTTAACATATGGTAAACATTTCCTACACCTCCCCCGGGGGGTGACCTGGAGCATCCATAACCTAATGGGATATTTCTTTGTATCACGTATCAGCAGTGGTGAAAACAGAATTGGAAAGTATACATCCGTTCATGAGTTATCGTGGGTACAGACAGACGGACTCCAAGACATTCCCATAAAGTATTGTTCCAATACTTGATAAAGGGAAACCGCAAATGATAGTACAACTCCGTGCATGTTCAGACATAGGAGGATAGACGTGGTTTATCGCTTTTGCTGACAAAGTATTTGCTTTAGTACTTTTGAAAATAATGATTTTCCATACAATTATCTTTTCATTGAGTAATTAAGTTTCAAATCAGCAAAACTAAGAGTGGATCTTAATCAAAATTTGGTTATCTAATTTCTAAGGAAAATTCGCATATTGAGTAAAATAATCGGCTTCAGAGCTCATCTATTGCGCTATGGTACTGGTTATGCGAGCGTTTCCTTCGATATCAATGCAGTACGTGCCCAGCTAGAAGTGAAAGAAATTTTAACGTTAATGTGATGTTACCAATGTGATTTTAGTGTTACTGTGCATCAAATGTTATTTTTCGGAAATCGTGACGTTAATCTGACGTTCCAAATGTGATTTTATTGTTAGTGTGCATTTAATACTATTTTTCTGAAAACGGTCACGTTATATTAATGTTACCAGTGTGAATTTTGTTCTACTGTGTATTGAATGTTATTTCTTGAAAAAAAGTTACGTAAACATATTGATAACTTTTTACACTTAAATCACTAAGATTTTCAACATAAAATTAACCGTTTTACAACATAATTTAAACGTTACATACTACTGTGAGAATGTTAACGTAAATTTTACGTAAATTTAACACCTCTATACCATTGAATGTTAAGGAGGGAAAACAAGCATTGCCCTCCATTTTGAACATTCGGCACATGCATGCTTCCAGTTTGCAATTTAATTATCTTTCTCAGGCACGTTGTGTAATATTTTAATTATGGAGAAATTTGTTCTAGCATCGTTTTTTAGCTCCAATAAGTTAGATCCCATCGTATACGAAGTATTTCCAACCAATTGGCTGATAACTGAGAAGACGTGTCGTTGGCCAGAAAAGAATACACCTGCAAATTTACGGAAGAAGCAAAATCCAAAGTCCCTTCCAGAACCAGACTGGACCGAGTATGATTGCATCGTTTTAAGAAAATACGGTAATATTAAACTGAAATTCTTATACCAATTAAAAAAAAATATTTTATTGGTCTTAACTTCCTAGAGACATATGAGGCCGGTGTAAATGCTAAGATAAGAGCGGAGAGCAGCTTGTCGTACGATTCAACGACGGATGAAGAGGAATCCAAGAGAAATCGGAGAGAACGTGCTTCAAAAAGACAACATGTGATAACACCACCTCCACAGCAGTCAGTAAGAAAGCGCAAAATATGCAGCTCCGAAAGTCGTCCAATGGAGCCAGAGTCCAACTTTGCAGAAAACAAAGCTCTATCAAATCCACCAACAATTGATTTCATCGCAGGTGAAAAATTTATCTCATATTTACTTTAATTACATTTAAATATACTAATATTGTGGTTTAAATAAAAACGGAGTTTAGATCAGAGCGCTTCAAGTTCTCTGGCACAGTCATTCAACGTGTTGATAGAGGAAGATCTGAATGAAGTAGAAGATATCCCATCAGGGAATAATACTCCCCCATTAGACACCCAGAAACAGATTGAGATTTACGTAACACCATCATTTGTCGACAGACAACTCAACGGGTTAACGTACAATTCATCTACAATAGAGTCTTCGCACCAAGTACAAAATGCCGAAACTTTTTTCATCAACAACGCAAATTCAACATTAACTCAGCTGCCCTCATACTCCCAAAATGTTTCGCAGTCTACAGATTATGACATCCCTAGAACTGTTCTAACCCAGCACTTTACACCCCAAGTTAACAACAGCGCTTCTACCGGAAGACAAGTGATTAAAACAGGTAAATGAATCCACAATATTTAAACCATAGATTTTAAATTAGGATCACATTTGAATGGGAATTTCAGATCCTCAGGTTGTCATATCACGACGTCTGGCCCATATGTTGGATAATCAACGAGAAATTCTTGTTCTTTTGCGCACATTAACTCAATCACAGAGGTTCAACACTGGAAATGAAGATTCAAGTGACCAAATATTGGACTTCTCAAAGTTGCCGCAGTTTCCTTTCGAGTCGACAGTTGATTTGGAGTCCTACAATGCGCTGTTAGAAAGTAGCGACGAGAAAACTTTATTTGTATGTTTTCCTTTTTATTATTTGTAAAAGTAACATAATATTTAAGCTTTGTTTGTCATTAAATAGGATTTAAAATCATTTCAGGTTCAGTTTTTGACAGGAATTGGTGGCAGTTCACTTGCGAAAACTTTAAAATCTATTCTCAAGAGATTGTTGGACGGGAATCTGGCAACTAAGTACAGCTACACAGGATCACAAGTAAGCCATGTATTGTTTGCGAATTAATTAGTTTTTTTGTAATTGTTTACATTAACTTTGTTAATAGCTGCAGTGAGAAGAAACAGCAAGATTTCTCCCTCCGAAACTACCGAGGAAGCAATTAAACAAGTCATTATGGATTTTTTTCGATTTGTACGCCCCAAATAAGATCCACGGCTGTCATCCAGAAGAACATGAGAACATATTCTAGTTAAAATAGTTGTTAAATTTAGTTCGTAAATCCTTTTTTATTTCTAATATACAAAATGTCAAGCTCCAGATCAAAGAGACGTAGAATTCAGGCAGATACAGAATTTATGTTAAGTGAGTTTTCTAATCCACAAATAGAGTTAGAGGATGATTCTAGAATTTCGCCACCAAAATATGATTATAATTCCGATAGTAGTTCCGAAATAAGTGTAGAAAGCAGTAGACTAGAATCAGCATAGATTCATGACCATTCACTAGATGGTATTCCCATAATGGAGAATTCGTCTGCCACATTGCAAAAAGATTTAGCTCGTTGGGCAATTAAGAATAACGTTACAGCCACAGCCCTTGACCAACTTTTGGATTTTCTTCCGTCTTATATGTCTAATTATAAGCTACCTAAGTGTTCAAAAACGTTACTACAAACTCCAAGTAGTTACTCAATTGTTACTATCCAGGGTGGATTTTATCATCATTTTGGTCTAGAAACTAAATTAAGAAACTTTTTTAACAGTGGAAATTTTATCTCTAGTTATTTAAATGTTTGCTGTACAATTGGAGTGGATGGGGTCCCAATTAGCAAAAGTAGTAAAAAGCAAATGTGGCCAATTCTTGCCAGGTGCCCATCGTTTATACATAATAATCCTTTTTTAGTTGGTCTATATTATAGTAAGATTAGCAAACCTGTCGATGTCAATGAATTTTTGAACCCGTTGGCAAATGAGCTACAAATTTTATTACAACATGGAATAGAACTCGGAGATAGGACCTATTCTTTTAGCATTAACTGTTTTATTGCTGATGCTCCTGCCAGAAATTTTTTGAAGCAAACTGTGGCATTCAATGGTTATAACGGATGTGACAGATGTGTTTGTAAAGGAAAATGGTTGGGAAGAATAATTTTTGAAAATTTAGACTCTGAGTTGAGAACAGACGCAAAATTTTTAATGCACGGTTATCCAGAGCATCAGGTTGCAGTTTCACCTTTGTCTCAATTACAAATTGGAATGGTTAGTTGCTTTCCTATTGATTACATGCACAATATTTGTCTAGGTGTCGTAAAAAAACTTCTTTTAGCTTGGAAGAAGGGTAATTTATCATATCGTTTAGGTAGAACTCAATTAGAAACGATATCCGCTAGATTAGTATCAATGAAATCCTTTTTACCGAATCAATTTAATCGAAAGCCGAGGTCACTTACAGAGTTAGAACATTGGAAAGCTACTGAATTTCGCACATTTGTTCTGTACACAGGTTTATTTGTTTTAAAGGGGGTTTTAGACGTAGACCGTTATAACCATTTTATACTCTTAAGTCTTGGAACAAGAATATTGCTTTCAAATCGCAAAGAATGGTATTATTACGCCCGAATTTTGCTACGTCAGTTTGTCAAATTAGTTCCAAACTTATATTCTAGAGAATTTCTCGTGTACAACGTTCATTCTTTAATTCACATCACTGACGATGCTGAGCTATTTGGATCTCTTGACAACGTCAGTGCTTTCGCTTTTGAAAATTACATGCAAAAATTAAAATCAATGATTCGTAGTGGGACAAATGAATTAGCACAAGTTGTTAGGCGAGTCGGAGAAGAAGATCAGATTAGGAGCACAGATTGTGACACGATAAAAAGTAGTGTTGATCCATTTTTAGCTATTGATTCTAAAGATATCAGAGGGTTTATAGACGTCAATGACATAATTTGTTTAGTCAAAAACATTGATGGGGATTCTTTTACTTACAATAGGTTTAAAGAAAAATCATCATTTATTTTATACCCTTGTGATAGTGCTAAATTTGGAATATACATAGTATCCAAAGTTTCTTCCACAAATCGAATTATAACCAGGGCAAAAATTAAACGTAAAGTCTTATTATTTCCTGTCAATAACGATAATTCTGTAATAAATAGTAGTAGGTATTATTGTATTCCTCTTTTATAAGTAGTTAATAATGACATTGTATTAATTTTGTAATATTATTCTTACTTTAATTGTGTATTAAAATGTGTATGTAAAATATGTAGTAAATTGTTGCGTTGAATAAATGTAATCAAAATCACGTCAATTTTACTCATATTTATCATCAAAATAACATAGCAAAAACGTAAAAATTTGCTGCACATAACGCTACAAGAGTTGCAAATGTAACGTAAAATTCACGTTAAAGTTTCTGTGAGATTACGTAACAATATCAAAAAGCTAACATAATATTAACGTGAAAGATCGATGACGATTACGTTACACTTGTAACAAAACTAAAGCAAACCTAACGATGAAATCACTGAAATGTAACACTAATTTTCAGTGGATTTTCACTTTAGGTTTAACTTAACTTCCACGTGAAAAAAGTGGCCAAAAAAACGGTGAAATCACACTGTTAAATTTACGTTATTTTTCATTACCACTTCTAGCTGGGTGGTGCCACACTTAGCAGTCCATGATCCAGGTTTTCCAATGAGGCGTATGATAATATATCTAGCTGGACTACCACCTCACGAGACAATTTAACGAAAAATTTAAAAAAGGATAAGCATATTTATTAAAAGGTGAAGGTCATTAACACTTTTCTGTGTAAAACAGATTTTGCTATGTTTGATGGCACCCAATATTGTCGCAGACGTATCAAAATTTATTCTTTATACAACATAAAGTAAGGATCTCTATGAATAAGGGCTGTGAGAATGACCCATTACGCGCCCATCCTAAATTACCCGCACCCATAGTAATAACTAACAAAAAATATTATTCCCGAGAGAAAAATAGTTGAGACATCGCAACGCCACAATACAACAATCAATCCAAAATGAATTCCAACCGCAATGCGATGAAGGTTTATTTTTTAATTTAACACCCCATGTCAAGTACAACATCCCATAAAACATTTTAAATGAAATTTGATCTGCAAATGTATTATGTGTTATGATGTTCTAATTAATTTTAAAGGATGTGGGCATTTCTCAAATATCAGAGATTGTATTCAAATTTAAAATTCAAATGTAAAAAATGTTGTACGTTTGGGAGCGGAACCCCAATTTCCGAATTGTACGTCAGGTGCACTACACTTGAACTGCTTTGGCGGTCTTGTGATGCAATAGATATTCATATTAATTTACGAGTTTGAATCTGCTATCTGCATTCGACCAGTTTCTATTTCGTAAATCCCTTAAAAAGGGTTTGCTCTGTCCGTCTGTCTGTAATATATTTCGAGAACCGATAAACGAATTGTCGCGAAACTTGGTACACATAATCTTTGGACCGTGTCTTAGGTATAGTAAGAAATTTAGCTATGGAGAACAAAGGGCCACGGAGATCCAGAAGCCACCTACCAAAAACCATAGGGAGGACCCTTAATTTTCGATGGAAAATTTTTTTTCGTACAAAGTTGATTTTAAGAGCAATTTGACGTTTAAATTTGACCTCAGTTTTGTTGTCAGATGTCCCATTCACCTGGAAAATGAGTTGAAATGGGTTCAGAGGTCTAATCGAGTTAATGGTTGATTCTTATATAGGAAATGTAACGAGTTCGAATATGACCTTCGTTTTGTTGTCAGATGACCCTTTGAATTGTATAGTGAGATGACAACATATCCAAAAGGTCAAATCGAATAAAACATTCATTCTTCCGAAAAATTGAACGGGAACTTCAAATTTGACCTTTGTTCAGTTGGCAAATTCACCCCTTCGTTATGCCCGTTATAAAGGTTTATTCATTATTCAAATGTTTTGAATGAATAATATTATTCAAAGTAATAAGAATAGCAACTTATTCATCGCGTGAGTTTGTTGTAATTATTAAACTATTTATTTATTAACATTTGAGACAAAGGCAAGCATATTTTAAACCCACAATCGTCCATTTAAAACAAGGGTCCTCATAAAGTAGCACTTTATGAGGAGTGGAAATAGGAAACATTATTAAAAGTCGGGTAGTACCAATCAACCTTGCGAATCATAAATCTACTCGTTTTTTTCATGAATATGAATGAACTTTCCAGACAGAACAAAACAGTTTCAATGCTATACGCACCTGTTAAGAAAAAGATTGTAAGGGGAAAATAACTCTCTGGTTCAGCACATAACTGTTACAATTAATTAAAGACAGAAATAAGCAACATAGATTAGCTAAAAACTCTAAATGTGAAACAAATTGGAAAAAAGATAGATACTTAAGAAATAAGGTCAACCGGCTTATTACAATCAATCAGGTAGTCAGTCAATCTGGTCTAGTGGCTAAAAGATCTTCCCATATCAAGTCACTGATCAGGGAGATTCCTAATTATGCAGGCATTCAAATCGCCTGGCTGATAAGTCTCTCGGTCTGTGTGTGGAGTTTTTTCCAAAAATGTTTATATGCTTTACATTTAGTGATAAACAAAACGGGTTTTCCAGCCTAATAATCCAGCCTAAATAGGGCATACCCATTTAACTTTAATTTTTTTAACATTACTTTTTAAAATTTTTTCTTTAATTTTTACAAGCAGTAAGAAAAAATTCTGTAGAGAGAAGTTTTTAGATAATTCTGATCTATTGGATCTATCTATTAGTTCAAATCTATGGAACACAGTAGAAACTCTTACCAATTTCAGAGCAAAAGATAGACAAGTAATTAATACACATTGTATAAATGGAAAGAACATACATGACCGAGAAGGCATTAATAAAGAACTAGCAAAGGAATCCATAGTTCCAAAGACGCTAAATACATCTGATATGAATTAATCATTATGTCACCAGTTTCATACATTGTGATTCGGATGAAACTAATATCTCCCCAATAAAAACTACCATAAAATCTCTGAAAAGCAGATCAAGCGGTGGCGATGCGCTGAAATCCTTTTTTGAATTTATCAAAAAGTGTATAAATAGCTTCTCTGATTGCCTCTCCATGTTCTTCACTATTTTTATACATAGTGAAGATGAGTTCAATTACACCTCAGAGTTATAAGGTTGCAAACATTATACCGCTATTCAAAAATAAGGAATCACGTAAAGCAACTGTAAACTATAGACCTATTTGTTTACTAAATATATGTAAAATTTTCGTGCGATATCGTTATGATCGAATGTCGTCAAGGTAAGAATCAAAATTCTCTAACGCTCAGCATGCATAAAGGCAGGGTAGATCATGCGCAACTGCTTTAAAAATACTTTCCAATTAAATTTATAATGAACTTGATACCCCCAAGAAGAAGGTAATGGCAGTTTACATTGACTTAACAAAAGCGTTTAATTCCCTTGATCAAAACTTGCTGATCAGTAAGTTAATGACAGAGTTTAGGTTAGAACCTTGGTACATTACAACCATTCAAGAGATTTTGAGAAATCCTGTGTTCAAAATTGAACTAAATACTACGATATGCCTTCTGGAATCTGTCAAGGATCAGCGTTGGGTCCTCTACTATTTAGTTATTATATCAATATTATAGGGGATAACCTTAATTGTCAATATCTGCTGTACGCGGATGATCTAGTATTATATGATAGTGGAAAAGATTGTCTTGAGTTTAAGACAAGATTAAGTCAAGAGATTATTAAAATTTGTAATTGGTGTGAAAATAATGGTGTCTCAATCTATTTTAATAAAACAAAATTCATGTTTTTTCACAAGGACAATGATACCACATGTGATAGACCGCCCACAAAACTTAACGTAGGAGATTGTATAATTAAAAGAGTGTATAAATTTAAATATTTAGGCTTAATTTTTGATTGCAGTATGACATTTAACCTACATTCTGACTATGTCAGTAAACATAATTGTTAGAATTAAATTTATACAAGGTATAAAAAGATATCTAGATAATAACACACTCAAAGTAATTATTAAGACCTATGTGCACCCTGTGATTGACTTCGGAATAGAGATATGGGCTGTACAATCCCAAAAACAATTAGATGAACTACAAATCAGAATCAATCGTCTTATTATACAATTTTTTTATGTCAGATCATCAAAGAGAAAGAGTAAAATTCGCGACATTAATATTAATCAGGTATTGTCAATTTGCAACTTTATGACTATCATTGAAAGAAAACGTTTTGTCATATATGAACTTGCGTATAAAGAGTATGTTAATAGTCGCATAGTCTTATCACAAAGGAGCTGCGATTGTCTCGTAGCTCTTGTACAGAAATTTAACACTGAATTGTTCAAGAAATCGCTGGATTACAATATTACTTCATAATGGAACAAACTACCAAGAAATTGTAAAACTAAAGATATGTCTTATATTGATTTCAAACAATTTGTTAAGGATCAAATCATACAACATAGGAGTACTTACTCTATACCGTATTAACTATTATTCTTAATATAATTTAATTATAGTTTAAGTATATTAGATGATGATAAATTCAAACTATTGACACACTGAGTAAAAATTGAAGCTTGTAGGATATTATTAATTATTTAAACTCATGTGTTTGTAATTACTTAGCACTGAATTTGACATCCTTGAACTTCCAACTTGAAATCGGCCTACTCCTACATGAATCTTCCGTGTCATAACTTTATGTATGGTGCTCACCTGGCTATGTGTGAGCTGAATTTGAAAAACTTCCATACCTGCAGTTAAATAAATTTAAATGGTCGCTTTATATAATCAAAACTGGGTTAAATTATTGTAACATAGCCTAACATCGTGATAATAGTGTCGATTCAGACATTAAGTACATTGATACAAGCAGAAAGAATGTTTTCATTATACATACATTTGGTTGAACGTTTCAAAATAAAGAATTTAAGGGGTCCAATTCCTGCGTAAAGTGCAACTGGTTGAATTGATTTTGTCTTGAATTTGAATAATGTCCTTCCAACATGGTATCCAGTGAAATATTTCTTCTTCCAGAATGATTTAAGGAGATGTGATTTATCATGTACCCTATGAGTTAAAGGTATCAGTACATGTATAATTATAATTAAACCTACAAGTGCAATTGGAAAAACATATATAGATATAAACCAACAGAATCATAAAATCTAATTATGACATAAACAAAAACTGCTGACAAGAGAAGCCCGAGTATTAAAAAAGCAGACAAACTCTTGGAAACTTGCACAAAAAAAGAATGCAAACGGACGGACAGTTCTGTTGATACAGAAGACAGAAAACGCCGACGTGCGGAACAGGCGCGGTTGCGCCGTGCAACCATGACAGAAGAAGAAAAAGCGCAAAATAGAGAAAGAAATGCCACACGAATGGCTAATATTCGAGCAAATATGACCAACGAACAGAGAGCACAACGAAATGAAAATAGTGTTTGAAGTTAGGCAAATACAGATGCCACTATGACTGTATAACAGAGAGCACAAGCAAATATGAACAATACTCAAGCTGAACAAAGATCAACGGAGCTCGCTAGACAACGACGGGTTGCTAAGACACTACGATGTGCTGTAAATGAAAATATTGATGAAAATGATTACCCAGAGCATTATTGTGGTCCACTTAATGTTATTTGCAACTTCTGCAATGCAAAGCACTTTGCTAAAGAACTTCCACAAGATGAACTGTTTACCCAGTGCTGTCAGAAAGGTAAGGTTAAGCTTGAACCGATTAAAGCAGCTCCTATCATTGAGCAGCTCATGACTAATAAACATGAGCATTCCAAACATTCGATCAGTTAATAGTGCATTAGCATTTGCTTCAAAGGGTGCCAATATTGCTATATTGCTCCCCCTCCAGAATATGGACCTTATTGCTTTCGAATTAATGGACAAATATATCACTGTTCTGGGGCTTTACACCCTTAAAATGATGAATAAAGAAAATTTGCTCAATAGTATATTCATGATCCCGACACAGCATCGGCTCAGCGAATGCAAATTACTGAAAATTCAAAATGCTACCCTCAATTAATGCAAGAACTTAGCACTTTTATGGCTGAAAATAATCCATTTGCAGAAGCATGTAAAACGCTTTTTGACGTAGAACAAGAATGTATGCGTGATGCTCAACTTCATGGCACTGAGCCTACAAGTGTATCGATGGCGATTATCCAAAACAGGAATGATGACCAACGCCGATATAACGCTCCCCGAGCAAATGAAGTTGCGGTTATTTTTGAAAATGCAAAAGGTGAACCTTCATTGGAGCGAGATTTGATTATTCACTGCAAAGTTCCAAATGACCCTAATGCCCGAAAGACACAAAGAATAAGTGTTCTTGATCCGAATCTTGAACCTTTATTGTCTCTTAACGGGGACCAAAGTTGGAATGTTAACATTCCGCTGCAGTACAAACCAACGGCTCTTTTAAATATCAGACGAGCCGATAATCCAAGGACAAGAGTTACTCAAATGCAATATTACGGATACCGTCTTTTAATTCGCGATGAATTCAATCCATTTCTATCCGCGGGGAAACTAACACAACAATTTATTGTTGATGCATTTGTCAAGACTAAGACTGAAGCTAATCGGCTAAATTATTGTAGACAGTTTCAAAGCAAATTACGTGTTAAAAAGTACACGGGTCTGATGGACCATATTAACAGCGAGGCGTCCGCGCTGGGTTTGATTCCGGGCAGGGCTGTTATTTTACCTTCGTCGTTCCAAGGTAGTCCAAGAAATATGCAACAAAACTTTCAAGATGCAATAGCTATCGTGGGCACATATGCCAAACCAGATTATTTCATTACAATGACTTGCAATCCTAGATGGAAAGAAATTATTGAAAATTTGGAAGATGGCCAATCACCGGAATTTAGATCAGACCTTATAAGTCGTGTATTTAAATTAAAATTAGATGAACTTTAGATGACATTTGCAAGAAACATGTCTTAGGGATACCTTTAGCATTTGTTTATGTCATTGAGTTCCAAAAGCGAGGATTGCCTCATGCACATATTTTATTAATAATGAAAAATGAGAATAAGCCTAAGGATGCCTGATTTTCACACACATCCAAGGTTACATGCAATTGTAACTAAACATATGGTCCATGGTCCTTGCGGTGCACAAAATTTAAATTCGCCATGCATGGTTGATGGAGTTTGTAAAAAAATTTTCCAAAACCATTTCAGAAGGTTCAGAATAGTTTTGAATAGTTTTGAGTTTCAGAATAGACAACTCATGGATTGTACCGTATTGCCCCTATTTGAGCTTAAAATATAATTGTCCCATAAATATAGAAAGTTGTGCCTCTATTCAAAGTGTAAAATATTTGTTTAAGTATATTTGTTTACAGAGGTCATCACTGCGCTAATGTAGCTATTGCTGAACAAAGCACTCTAAATCATGACGAGATAAAAACATTTATGGACTCAAGATACGTAAGTGCCCCTGAAGCAGCATGGAGATTATTTGGTTTTCACATTCATGAGCAATCTCACACAATTATACGTCTTCAAGTTCATCTCCCAGATGAGCAAACCCGATGTGCAAAAATCATCAGGGTAGCATTCGGGTAGAATTCTACTCTTAAATTCGGCCCAGATGGCAATTTTGTC
>JAQFZB010000119.1:0-29671 GCA_034695165.1 Desoria trispinata
TTATCTAAATATGGTAGTATAACAATTAATATCTCGACAAAATTCAATCAGTCGCAAAATAATCATGGACATAATATGTATAATCATTTTGATTTTGTCTTTGATTTCTGAGAAGACTTTCCAACCGGACAAATATTCAGATTTAGACACTCTTGACATTTTGGTTTTACAGGTAGACAAACAGTTTGTCCAAAGCCGACCAAAAGGATGTTCACTTCCTGCCACAAATCTGTCGGTAGCCACCTTTCCAATGATTTTCGAGTATCTTCTGGAGTGTTTTGTTTTCCTTTTTTTTGGCCAACCCAACCGAGGCGCTCGCAAATACGATGAACGTGTGTATCAACGCCTATTATAAAAAACAATAAAAATAAATGATCAATTGGTAAAAGTAATAAAAAAGAACCTCACCAATGCCATCGTTTTTCCCCCATGCAACATTTAAACAAATATATCCCATCTTTGGACCAACACCTGGTAACTTCAACAGTCCTTCAATGGTTTCAGGAATATCAGAATTGTACTCATCGACTAGAATCTTTGTAGTCTTTTTAATATACTCTGCCTTCCGCTTGTAAAATCCCACAGGATAAATTAACCCTTTAAGAACATCTTCATCAGTTTCAAGTATATTCTGGGGGGTGAGACCATGTTCTTTAAGCCTATCCATCGCAGCGTATGTAACGGGGTCTTTTGTTTGACTGGACAGCATTAAAGATATGAGAGTTTGATATCTCCTGGTCTAAAAGTAAAAAAAATCAATCAAAGTCTTACGTAAAGAATTATTACCACAAACTGACTTACTTTCTCGTCACAATTAGGATCCATTGTCCTTTCACAACCCATGGAATCTACTGCAGCGTTTTTGTCTTTGCGCATTTCTTTTATATTATTGTAAACTTCCAGCCAGTCTTTTGGTCGCCCTTGAATTGCTTTTTTCGGTAACTCCATTTCTGAATTAGTAGAATCAGTAGCATTGTTGACATCGTCATTCGGCATCTGAGGTTGCTCTTCCGTGTTGTTTGTAGGAGTCTGCTTTTCATTATTAGTAGAATTTACTTCAGATAAACATGCTGTTTGTTCGTCCTCATACTCTATTTTTCTGTGCTTGCGCGAACGACCTTTAGAACTCATTGTTGTTTGAATGAAAATATTATCCAATTCAGTTTCGACCCCTGCAATTGCAAATTAAATTATGTTCACAATTAAAATGCATGTGTCCAATTAAATATGATTTTTTGTGTGTTTATAATAATTATTTATCAATACTATCAGGGTTAGAAAATTAATGTTACCCACTAGTTCTAAAGAGAAAATGTCCTCTGCTCCTGAAAATATTTTGTCGATCGGTTTCTTTAGAATAATAAATGATCCGAATTCGAAAAATTCTGGATTCACAAAGAAGCCTTGTTGTTAGCACCATCCAATTCAGTGAAAATCACAGACATTAATGTATGGAAATACAATACACAATAGTTATCATGGACCAATTAACTACACTGTTATAATATAATTTGCTTTACTACAACGTATTTATTATTTGTTTGTTGACGTTGATGCCGGTATTAAAAGACCATGTGTTTGCCGGATTGCTCGACTTGAGTATTGTATCAATCCTGTGGCAGAAAAAGACAGGCAACTTTTCTTTCTTTCTGGTTCAAAATGAGACAAAAAAATAAACCCTGAATTGAAAGAACTAGTCAGAGGCCATTCCAACTTTTGTCTTTCTTTAAATGCTTTGCAGATTTGCTAAATGCGTCTGAAATTACGTTTTGAGTGTTCAACATAGACAAAAGAGAAGACGTCAAAATCATATATTATCTACAATAACTTCACCTGTAAAATTCCACATCCATGAAAGATGAAATTCTCATCCAAAATGAATATTACCATGCAGTGATTCTCCATGCAGTCCCAACCCAAACTGAAAAAACTGAATCTTATTGTTAGATCTTCCCACAAACCACGTTATCTTTATAAATTTCAACATTTTAGTAAACTCGAGTAATTAGCATAATATGTTTAATTTATTTCTTGGATGGCCATAGTTTTGTTGAAAACGCTAGAGGTTTACAGAGTATAAAATTTTTGGCATAATATTGCGGATTAATTTTCAATATAGAAAGGTTGAGTTCAGAGCATAGCGGACATAAAATTTGAGATACAAACAATTTGACATAACACACATGTGGTTAGTTATCGGATTACTGAGCGACATCGTTTACGTAGCAGTTTTAAACTTCATTAAGGACCAGTTTATTTCCGACCTTCAAACTCCGGGAATTTCTTAGCGTGACGAGCACATACACAATGGTAGGAATGATGAAGAGAGCACCGGCCCTGAGATGGCATGACATTCCCAAATGGTTTGCGACCACTTAGTTGATAACCATTGACTTTGGAAGGGGTTTCGTTTGAACCATTTGCAGCGATGCCAGAGGGAGCAATCCTACGAAATGTATCGTAAAAATGTCACACATGCTTTAATTTAATTTTATATATACAGAAATAGAAGATTTGCATTACCATTTATCGGTCTTCCGAGACATTGAAGCATAGGTCGGAGTGGTTAATCGGTCCACTAAAGCTCTTTTAGAACTAGGTGCTCCCCATCCATACATAGAGTTTAAAGCCATTTGCGTTCTCCATTGCACGTAACCACCAGGTTTCAACATATTCATAATGTTGAGATTGTACTTTTTGAGAAAAAAATCCTTCCATTGTTCCAGTGTTTTAGGAGTCTCCATTCGTTTTTCAGACGCAACTGAAGTCGAAGATATGGACGATGCAGATGCTTGTGGAATTGTATCCTTATTATTGTTGCCAGCCGATTCTTTCAACTTCGGTGCCATGAGCAATTGCGAGTAGATGAATGCTTCAATGGCATCATGGGATAAAGGTACTACCAAATCCTGAAACGAGTCAAGCAAATAATTAGTTTTACAATGATTTATTAATTAAAGGAAAGACGTCATAATCTTTGTGCATATGTGACATAAGAATCACATAGTAAAGTAACTCTGAACAACTTTCCGCAAAACGATCCATCTACTGTCCGAACTTTAAGATGCACCACTAATTTCCAAGTTTTTTTGAAACTTTTTCATCAAAACTTTAACTTTCCTCGAAATGGGAGAACAGGTAGAAGTTAATGAAAAATAAATCTTTCTCTCTGATTCTGAAGAGGTATATCGTTCCTTTATACTTTACTTTAATACACCAACTACCAACCGACTGCCAACCTATCTATACCCATGAAAAACTTTGATAAGGCCAATCAAATCCTTAAGAAATCTCTCAAAAGAAAAAAAAACTCTAAGAAAGAAACATTTCAGAAAAAGTTTTTGATTAAAAAAATTATTCCAGTTTTTCCAATCGGGAAGCTTAGTCTTGATGACCTCAAATGAAGATAAAAGTTTCCGACAGAAAACTTCTCACAAAAATAGAAAAATTCTATAAAATAACTAAATATTTGTAATTTTAGAAGTTATGTCGAAAAAGGCGAAAAATAATTACTGCCATAGATTACCTTTCGACGAATGAGGGCAACAAAAACGCCACTCGATGCAGAGGAGGGCACAATATCAATGTATCTACCTCTGAAACTCGTTTCTGGATAACCATCCATTACTTCAGCAAGATCAACCAACTCAAAGGAAGTGGCACGGTATGTTTTGATTTTCTAAATAACAAAAATCTATTAATATTAGCATGGATTGTAATAAGGTAGGACACGGACTAAATTTGAACCCTTACGTTGTGCACTATGTCATCAATTACAACATCCCTTCGTTTGTCTTCTTCTTTCCTCACTTTTGAAAGGCATGATTTTACCACATCTGAGTTTTCGTACTTGATGTTGGAGCATGTAGTGTATAAAATAAGCTTCACATCCACAAAGCTCAATGCATGTTTCAAGCATTCTAGTTGGTTTTTCGTATAACGTTTTACTTTCTCCTCATGGTTAATTGTTGTAGATACAAATTTGCGCATTTGTGCCAACACAGATTCATCTGCCATGACGCCATGTGCACAATTTAAATATTTTAATTACCAGCACAAGAATATTTTATTTTATATTTCGTAATATATCTCACCTCCTCCTTCCGTGCAAACATAAGAAACCAGATCCTTAATCGCAGTACCTGTTGAAGGTGGATTGACAAGTATGGCTATAGCACCCCGAATTCTAAGATCAGAAGGAGACAGACGAGAAAACTCCTCTGCATAAAGACGAACGTTTGACAAACAAAAGAATTTTCGAAAAGATTTGGCTATTTCGTCCATCCTGTAAATATGTTATAGTCACATTAAACGAAGCATGTCGAGTAAAATAAGCAATAGGAGAAAAAGAAAGCTCTGCCAAATATAGTCAAGTAGTATTTATTATAAGAGAATTGAGTAAATTTTCTCACTTGTGGTATGGAACTCCAAACACAATTACTGTCAACGCCGGCCGGGACACAAATTTCCTGAAAGTTAGCATGTTGACAAGGTTATAGCATTGCATTTATTCTTTGTGAATTAAATCATTATTATGGAATGGTGATCTGTCTTACTTGTAAATTGCTTTCGCCAAATCCCCTTCAGTGGAAATAATACCTGGTTTAGATATATACTTTGGAACGGTTTCTGCCAGCAACATTGCCAAGTGTGCAGCAGATCGTCCAGATCCTAATGTTTTTAAACCGTTTTATTAAAAATCCCCATTAAAAAATAGGTTAACAATGTTTTATGCTTTATTTACCACAATGAGTAACAATGACAGAGTCGTTTCGATTAATGTACTTGTCCGATTTATCCCAGATCCCTTCATACCAATCATTCTTTTCTGGATTCACAATAGAAACAACCTTTGACAATGCATTTATGTGCCGCAAAGTTGGATTCCCACTTAAGGACGCCTTGAAGTAAAGTGCCTTGACCAAAGCGTATATATAAATACAAGCAGATTTGTCCTGAAATCAGCAAAAACATAAATAAGTTAATAAAAAATCATTATTGTCTCTATGTTAATATATGATACAGTTAAATACGACTATAAATATATTAATCCTAACCAATCCTAATAGTAATATTATATTATATAATAGTTTCAAAGAGTAATTCTTTTGCGGATACTAAATTGGAAATGCTGTAAAGTTTTTGTTTACTCTATTGGGATAAGTGAGAGGGGTAGAGATTGAGATCACGTTGAGAATCAGTTTCTGTTGCCTACTGCATGTTCTGTCATTCAGAGAGGCAAAAATAACAGTGTTTTTAGAAGATGAAACTTTCTTTATCTCATAGGTTTTTGTTTGTAACTCATTGGCAAACCCCAGGGACTTGGAGAAACAGGAAGAGTGAGGCGAAGAATGTCAGAATAACTTCCTCTCGTAATTGGTTGGTTTGTAGAGAAAAAAGTTACTTTTTTTCGTTGACCATAAGTTCATAAAAATACATCTCCGTTTTACTTTTAGTCTACAAAGTAAAGTACTTACTAGCAGAGTTCTAACTTATAGTCGTCCGTTGGCGGAAGGTAATTCTTGGCTGATAAATAACTCTCTGCCTGTCCTCTTTTATATTTGCAGAAGCTTCAAGTTATTTGTTATAAATACGAAAACCCCGACCCACCCACCAAAAATGTTATAACTAAGATACTTATATACTACTACATAATATAGCCCAGCAGAGATAGAAAGAAATAGTAATAACGTCCTCATGTAGTAAGTTCATTTCCCATAAAAAGATTAGTACTTTCTTAAGTTCTTTCAATTTTCTGTGCCCATTTGAAGATTTCTCCCTCTGAAGGGGATAATAATAAGCACGTCTCTGGTTACATCAAAAACTTTCTTCCGCACTTAGTTTTCTGAAGGCTGACTTTCTCGTTCATTTTAGTTCTCAAGAGAGAAGTTCTTTGCCCATCTTTCCCGCTATCAAGCGAACTTACCTATTATGAAACTTTTCCGGTTCTAGAAATTAAACCAACTTTCCACTAAAGCGCACAATGTTGTGGAAAATACAACTTTGCAACATGAACACCTATTCTTCTGGGGGCTTACTCCTCCTAATTGGATATTACTTTACTCTTGGTGTAATGTACCACTTTACTTATAACATGTCACGCGAAATATCCCAATCTACTTCAATCTAAACTGAACAGTTGACTTCATTGTCAATAAAAAACAATAAAAACATTTCATAAGCTGGTTGACAGATCTTTTTTAAACGACAGAGTACTTAATTTACAACAGTATAGTGTAAGAAGAAGTACAAAAATGCTAACATAATAGTTTATAAGTAAAGTAATTTTATACCCACAATTCAGCATTTATGTAATTGACAACATAAGTTTACATAAGTTTACCAAATGATTACAATTTGTTTTCGCAATCCAAAACGACAACTATTTACAAAGAAATAAAATCCCCAAACAGTTCGTTAAAATTTCTCCTATCTTTGTAGAAAGTTAAACTTTTCTCATTGAATGCTCTGTTGTCATGAAAATGTTTAAGCACTAGAGTAAAGAAGTATATAAAAACTGAGTATGAAGAAGGGAACAAAGAATAAAAATAACCAACTAGTAGTTGTTCACACAAAGTCTCAATCATACACGTTTTTCACCACACAGTCTCTATTCCAAGTAAAGTTGCATTTAAATATTGTTTCACTTAGAAAAGTATTTTCACAAAGTACAGAGTATTTAAACTAAACCACCGTCGAATGGAACTTCTTCGAAAACTCAATATACAAGTAGAAAAAAGTTTAATAATATTTCCATCTTTTTTTGGCTGTATGCTTTCTTTTTTCTCTTCATTCGTCTTACTACAAGTAGTTGTCTTGCTTTTAATATTACTACTATGCTATTCTAAGTTCCATGGAAAAGGCAAAGAGAAACTTAGCAATAAGTAGAATAGCTAATGCTCCCCACCACCTTAACTTAACACCAAAGCCACTATCTCTTCCTCGGTCTGTCACCAAGTAGCAGCAACTACGTCCTCATTTTTATTGCATGTATTGTATTTTACTTCAGTACTTTTACTTCTGTTTTACTTTATTGCTGCCTCGCAAACTTTCTTCAATAATAAATAAACGAGGATAAAGCAACTTTATCTGTGTTTTTTTCTTCTTTTTTTCCTATCATCATCATCATCACAACATAAGCGAAGAGAAACTTTTCCTTGCCTTTTAGCTCTTTTGTCCAATTTCACACCACCAACCAACGCCTTGCAAACAAAACATAGGATGAATAAACTTATTAAGAAGACTATATTATAATTGTATTCCTGGTATTCCTTTCTCCTCTCTAAGTATTCAGCTATTTTTTTGCACAGAAAGAACGAAACAAATATAAAATTTCTAACATTTACGAACTTGATAAAAATACATTCCGATTAAATAAAATAGTATGCTGGGTATTCTCAAATTTCTAATACTGATTTGGGTTTTTGACTTTGAGAGTGTTGAATGACTGACGATAAAACTGCATGGAAATAAAATTCACTTAATCAAACAAACAGAGAACACTTGCACTTAATAAAACATGTTTAGAATATTTGCTTGAATCAGCCAAGCAACAAAAATATCCGTAATGTGAAAGTGAGATTAAGAGTAAAAGAAAACACAAGCTTCCAATGCATCTTTTGAATTACATACCTGAATGACGAGTCGTCCTTCCTTAATAAGATATGTGTGTTGAATCCTTTCATACGCTTCGGAATGGAAGCGAAATAAATCCTATAATTAAAACACGTAATTAATACGAATGAATTCAAAAAGCGTCTTCTACTTTTTGCACTTTCACATACCGGATGGTTCTCATCTATTGAAAATAGCTCTGTTTGAATGAGAAGATCGTCTTCACAGTTAGCTCGCCCGTAACCTCCAAGATGTAAGAAGGTGGTCACTTCACTAACTCTGAAACAAGATCAATAAGGAATTAATATACATATAAGATTGAATTAAGAAATTGAAAAATCTGTGTGTATGTATATGGAATTTTTGTAGTTATAATAAATCTCTATGTGTAATACCTTTTTTAATCTAATAATTCTAGCATGCTTTGGAGTAAGTACATATAACATCCTCCAATAAGGTTTTAGATATATTATGGCTAATATTAATCTCAAGGTTTATTGTCCACAACAACGTTTGCAGAGAACTGGGTTCAATTTAAAAAGTGTTTATTATACACAGAATCGCAGACGGACACAATAATAAAAAAATAAGATGTAAAAATGCAAGGAATAAGTTAGGAATTATCCATTATTCCAAAGAAGCATACAAGTTAATTTAAAGTATTTGTGGGGACTGTCTGCCGAGAAGACAGATTGATAATTGATTACGACAGAATTAAAACTAAAAGAATACTACAGAGAGGGTAGGAGAGCAGAGTCATTTTAAAACACCATTGCTTCTCTAATTCAAAAAGTTTTTCATTTCAATCGAAAAAGTTTAACACATTTTCCACTTAGAAGAAAGCCTGTTCTTAGTTGAAAGCGCGCATAGTTTTCTTCTCTGTCCAACTTTTCTAGTTTACTTTGTTGTATGGACAGTACCCAATGAGCAAGTTGGATAACATCATACATCTACTACTACTTTGGATTGATAATAATGTTATAGCATATACATGGAAAGAAAGAAACAACGTTGAATTAAGCTTTCCACACAATCTCATAACTGAAGAGCTAAAAAAAGAGTATTGCATAGGTTTCTTCTATATACTGTTCTGTACACTGTTTTAGGTTGAATGATGGAAAAGATGGTTTTTACGTTGTTGTAGTTGATGCTGTTTTGGGTATTATGAGAGTAGGCAGTATAGCAGTAGTGGGGCGAGAGAAGACGACAACGAAGGAAAGAAAAAGTTGACTGGAACTGTGTAAACTAATACTAAACTAAACTCCATGAGGTGAAACTTCATTGAGGAACTTTCAATGAAACGTAAAATAAACTTTTCTCTCAAACTTTTACACAAACTAATCTTGACTTTACTTTTCCTTCAGTTTAGTACAGATCAACTCACAGTTTATTGAGCTTACACTAAGACAAAAATTCTTACTTCTCCATTTCTCTTTTGGCTTTGCTTGCTTGTGTAAACAGTCAAACACTAACACTCGTTTTATCTGCCTACAATATTATGCTCAACTTACATATTTACATTCCCATTAAAACCTTCTCTTTTGTAAATTGTTAGACTTCTCTCTCCTCCTGTCTCCTAAACATTCTAAGTAACAAACCAAGTAAAAGTAGTTACAACTTCATTTTCCAATTCATGAAATTGACACGCATAGTCACTTTCTCTCTGATGAGTCTAATCGTTTTAAGCCAATTAATTATCTGTCTTCACTTTTACTTCTATTTGTTTAATTCCTTTCAAATGTATATTTTTAAATTCATCCGTCCTTAGTCTTCAACTTTCACCTTGCTGTGACTGCATGCATGCATACCAAATGCTGCTACTTTTACTTTCAATTAATTACAAATTTCCATGAACTCCCGTCCAACTTGAAAGAATCCAACCGAAGAAGAAGTGATATCTTTATTACTCTACAGAATGAAATTGCCATTAAAAATTTTTGATTTAATCTATGCAAGTCATATGAAACCAGCATTGGCTTTTAATCAGGAACCGCTAGATCAATTTTCCTACTTTTGAACTCATCTTTTTGTATGATACAGACAGACTAGATTAGAAATAACATAACCACTTTGATCGGGCAAAAATCCCGGCCGTATCCAGTAAACGTCTTTCTTTACTATAAACTCTTATTGAGAAGAGTTTCGTGGAATTTTCTGGTCTACGGAAGAATTAAATGAAGAAAAGGTATATGAAACTTAAGACCATTATGATTATTATTATTATGAATATGATGATAGTGCTCACGTCCGTTACTATAGTAGAGAAAAAAGAGAAAGAAGAAAAGAGTAATGTCTGTAGTAGTAGGAGCAGTGAGACGAAATGGTTGAGATTTGCATTGAAGATAAAAAATAGAAAGCAAAGGGGAATAAGTATTACGATAAAATCCAGCCAAACATTTGTAGAATAGAGAAAATGTGCCAACTTTGACTAAATAGTGAGACTAACTCATTCAAAATTCATCTTACCATCTCCATCCAATTTAAGCTATAAGGAAGATTGCTATTTACATTTAGAACTTCAATTTAAAAACTTTTTGCAGTTGGCAAACTGCACAATCGGTGCCATGGGGATTTCCTTTTCTATAAGTAACATTTTGGAGCGTGAGAGCGTAACCCTTAAACTTTTCGGCCTACACACAACCACCATCGAGTGGGAAAGTTAGTTTTTCACCATACAGCTAAACAGGGAATAATTTGACGACGCTAAGAAAACTTTTTTGTTTTAATGTTCAACAAAACTTAAGTTCTTGGGTGCCCATTCCATTTTACAAAAATTTCCCCCGTCTTTTTTAAGTACTTACGACTACGACTGTCTGCCTTTGTTACTTTCTTACTACTCATTCTAATATGTGAGAGTATCTAGTTCTCCCTCAATATTTTACATAGAAACCCTACAAAAGTCGCACTTAAACCTTCAATGACAGATATGAGATTTTTTTTATATGAAACCATGAAAAGCCAACACAAACCACAGTCTACAAAAACTAAAACTTTCACTTGGGCAATGTGAACAAAAGCAACTGAGACATTACCACAATCTGGGTCTACTCTTCTGTTGCTATACTCATGATCCTTTCTTCAATTCAGTACTAAACTTTGTCTATCTTAATATCCCAACTATATATGAAGCAGATGGGATTTGTTTAGTGATTTTAAATAAAAGTAACATATCAATCTCCAACTTTGATTAAAATAGATCTTACGTAGCCTTTCTCAGGTTAATCCATGCATATAATGGGTTTTTATCAATGTGGCTCTGATGGCGTAAATTTGCAGGCAAAAGATGATCAATTGAGTTAGCTCCACGCTTGATGCGAAGTCTTGCCATATGTGCCATTATTTTGGTCCGACATGCTACTACACAATCTTGCATAATCTTGTAATGACCAGTTAGATCCGAATCCGGTGCTCCAACCCCAAATCCACGTTCCATCATATCATACACAACTATGTTCATCTCCTCTTCTCCATATTCCAGAATCTAAATATTTCCAAAAGGAATTAGAAAAAATACCTTAGCAGAGTATTTTAATTCAACAAACTGAGAAATTACCTCCGGATGATGCTTGAAGATTTGGCTTCTGATTAGAGCATCTTGAATAAATGGTTGGTCTAAAATACATATGAATCCTCAATTTATTATTCCATATTAATAGATTTCAGAAATGTATAACACTTACATTTGATAACATTCACAACCAACTCGTATGTAAGAATACGTTCCTCATCACTCCAAAACTTTGGCCGAGGGAATTTGACTTTGACGAATCTAAAAGCGGTGAGTATTTCGTTTGCTTTCACCATTATTTCTTGTGTGAATCTTGATTTCAATGGGCTGGGAAATTCCAACATTTCACTTTCTTTTTCTTCGGGGATATCGCGAATTTTATCATGAAGCCAAGTGACCCCTCTTTTTGACTTTTCCTTAGAATGGTCCGATGGTGTATTCATCGCTGTGTCGCTGTCCTCCAAATACTATAACATTGATGAAGCATAAAATATAAGAATATTATTCAATTCAAAAATTAACAGATTAACAGAATGATAAAATCTCTTCAACTTATTGTTTTCTCTTTCTTTCTCCATGTTTTACTTAATTAATGTTAATTAACTTACCCCTCTTCGTGACATGATTTTTGACCGAATGAATAAAATTAAAAAATCTGAACTGGTGATGATAATGAGAAGTAATTTTTGGCCATATGATATGTTCCCCACTGTTGGCTGTGTTCTGTTGATAATTCGTAAAATGGAGCTACGCGAGGATTAAGTGGTATGAATAGAGAAAGGTGGCAGTGGTTGTGACTTGTACTTACAGTGTAAAATGCTTACTCTTCTCTCTAATCTGCTTTAGACATTGACTGGTATTATTACATACATGGTACTTATCCCAATGTGAGTAGTAGATGAGTGCGGAGAAGAGCAACATAGACAGCATAAGGCAGACTTGGATCGCATTGTACAATAAACAGTGTCGACCTTCAGTTGATGATGGTGCAACTACTTCATATCATGTTCAAAATATTTTGGAACTCTTCTCTCACATTCACCATTATTGCATTCTCTCTTCTTCTTCTTCTTCGTCTTCTTCTGTTTCTTTTTCTATACTGCTGTTGCTGCTGCCAAAATACATACACACATGACCACGATGCCCAACCACCACCAAAGATATTATTCAAGATATACGCTTTTTTTACCTCCTTCTTCTTCGGACTCGTATATTCGTATCGTATTTATAAAATAGTAGTAGTAAGTAGTTTAGGCTCTTATCTTAGTTTTGGTCCCAACAGCAAAGCAAAACCAAACTGTTATTAAATGCACACAAGTTGCAGACATAGTCATACAATCTTTTATATGTGTACTCATACAGCATGTTATGTTCTCATCTCTTCCTCTATATGTTTCTAAATTCTAACCGACGACGAGGATGGAGTCACTTTATTCCAGCAGTTCAGCTGGGTTGTCCATCTACTCTGAGATTCTACCCCTCCCCCCCACCGCCCCCACTCTCATAGCATAATATTTCAAATGCTTTTCTAAATTTCTCAACTTACCTCATCAAACAAGAGATGAAGATTCTTGCCATATTTTAATACCTACGGAAATGTTTATTAAATTTGGTCTAATTGCATTGTAGTTTTAAGTTTTATGGTTAAAATTAAACTTATATAATATGCATTTATTTAGACTGTAATAAGGTGATGGGATTGAAGGTATTAGTAAGTGGTGGTTGTTGGTAGGAGAGAAGCAGAGATTAGGATCTCTCTCTTTCTGGTGGTGTTTTTTATTTGGCTCTTCTTGTCGACTAAAGAAATGATAGCCATACACACTATAGTATATACAACAAGGGGTAAATAACAATGGTGTGTGTACGAACTTGTTATTACGTTCGGATGTTTTAGAAGAGAGAAGAGACCGACAACGACGACGAGAATAATAATATATTCTCTGAATTCTTTTTTTCTCCTCTGTTAAAGTTGCCATGCATTATTGAGTATATTTTGTTTAAAATTTGGTCCTCTTCTAGGTAAAAGTAAATGTGAGTTTTTTAAATGTGCATATGAAAAGAGTAGATGATAGTAATGTATTAACACCGCCCTGCATGGGAATCTCTCAATGTCTATCCTTCTTTGTCCATTGGGAATAGAATAAATTATTATTATACCAGCGAAAAACGCTGTTTCATTTTATACGCTTTTTTATACAACGAGAAATGCTATTTGTATTTAAAAGGGATTGACTTTTTATTTAACACACACTCGACATATACGAATGAGATACACTATCTATCTATGTATACTTCACACAATCCAATCAATTGGTTTGCTAGAGTGCATTATTGTTATGCTCTCATCTTCTCTAGTTTTATGTTTTCTATTTCAGTGAATGTGTATCACTTGGCCCCAAATTCAATTTGACTCTTCTGAGACATGAGAAGAAAGAATTTCCTTTTTTCTATAATATTAGTAAAATTGTAATATGACAAACCAAAGAAAAAATTCAATCCCTTGTACGGATTGCTTTTGTCCAAAGTTTTAATAAGATAAATAAAATTCCTTCAGAATATTTATGTCAATCGTTTTCCTATCCTTATTATGCCAATTTCTATGAATTTACAGACTAATAATTCTTTCCTTTTTTATAAACCATTAAAATTTATTCAATTTGTTCATACATTTTACTCATAATATACCTATATGTATCCATTATGTAATATCTATATAGGGAATCCTGTTTTGGCACATTCTTTCACTTTTTCCTCCAGCGGTTTAGGAGAAACGATGAAAAGAGTTATATATATTTATACTTAAAATGCATTATACCTGCATTTTGTCCCCAGAGAAAATTACTAGTGCAAAAGTGTTGATCATTTTATTGTTACAATTATTTGTAATCGAGTCAGGCGTTGATATGTTTTTCCTATTTATGATATTTTCAATTAGCTTTATTTTTACTGAAAGACACACGGAGTGACTTGAATAAAGATACAGATAAAACAAATAAATAAAATGAAAATGTTATGAACGAATGAAAGTAAAGAAACATGTTTAGTCTTATTGTGTCAATAAATATTCTTTCAGCCTTTAACAGTTAGTGTATCAAGGAAAAGTAATTTTTGATGTTGATAATTCAGGTGGTTCGTTAGTAAAGGTTGTTTTGAAATATTTACATAAGAAAAGCTGAAGGTTATTGACAATCTATAGAAAGAAGAATTTACATTCATTGTGGATCACATAGTTGAGAAGAATTACAGATTCCCTCTCAGAAGGAATCTGAAAATTATCTACATTGAATTATCTACTTTCCCATCAAGTACTTATCGCTCCAAACTTATCTGTAAATGTTTTGAAAAAATTCTTTTGTACCTGAAATAGTTACATTTCCTTATTTCCCTATAGAAGTGTAAGAGATCTGGATTTCAATAAAGCTTGGAAAGTTGAAAAATGTCACTTGACTGTTGTTACTGAGTGACTAAGAGACAGCAGAAAGGTATCTACATTTATATATTAGTTTTCCAGTGTACTATATATATATAAAGTTATAGTTTCATCTTGTTCCCTTGATTTAACCAGTCTGATACGTGGAAATGACATGTACGTTACTTGTAGGTTGTAAAAGCACAAAAGTTTGACTTTACCATGAAGAAAATGTCCAAAAACTCGACCGATATGAAAGTTTAGGAAGGAGAGAGAGGTTCAACTTTAACTTTCACCAAGAATCCAAAGGGGAAAGTTATCAGAAGTGACTAACTGCTCAAGTTGGTCTGTTCTTCAGGAGGAGAGTACGTACAGCAAAAGAGTTTTGTTTGAAAGACTTCTTGGAGTGTTGTAAGGGTTAAATCTAAATCAAGTTGATGCGTCTCTTCTTCCTTTTGTACAGATGTGAAGTGAAACTGAGCTGTCCATGCATAAACTCATTTCCTTCACATTCTCTAAAACTTAAATTATTATCAAAGGGAATTAATTAGACACAACTTGGTGAGAGGCATAAGATATGACAAACAGGCTACAAACGTCAAATCAACACAGCCAGTTGTTTCCATCTACTAACTATTGCAAATTTTTAAATGAACATATATTTCTTGCTGACAATATTAAGTTTCAAATTTTCCTAAAATTTCCATATGCTGAGAAAAAAGCAGGCAAATATGGTATTGGGAATAAGTAATACGTATTGTTAATGAAATGAAACCTTATTTTTGCAAGTTCATTACTGCCAATATGTCAGCAGCCCTTTCTCCAATGATCCGATTATTACACGAAATACGTCTACACACACAAGATAAATGGCGTCCCATTTCTTTTATATTGATTAAATGATACGATGAGTATTCCATATAGGTATTAAACAGATGATATGTGGTGTATCGTAATGGACAATATTGTTTTACATAAATTAAATAAACTTATGAGAATAATAAAATAATTTAGCGCATCAGAAGTACGTTGTAGGAGAAAGTTCTATATTTAAGAATCAGAGTGAACTATGACAAGGCGTATATATATATAAATTAATGAAGATAAGAATGAATAGGGTGGGGAAAGCATTCCGTAATGAGAGTGAGTTTGAGAGCAGTTTGCCAAATGTGATATTTTAATTTGTTACTTCAAACTTGTTGGCAAAGTAAAGGTTACTTTGGTGGAGGGTTCTTTGGTGATGTGTTGGCTTTTCTGAGTTAGCAGTTCAAGTCGTTAAAAGTGAATTTCAAGGGGAGAGAGAGATATTATTATAGAATATATAGAAGATTAGCTTATGTACTACTCTGTAACTATTCTGCTGCGTCATAATGTTTATGGCAACGCTTAATTGAAGAAGTTTCTTGGAAAATGGCTCCTGAAAGTGGTTTCAGATTTGAATATAATATTGTTTCATAAAATTTCAAATCAACGGAGGTTAGCATTAAATGTTCCACCAAACTATTACAACTACATACAAGTATCTAACTGCAAATCTCCAAATTTCAACCATAAAGACTACTTTTACTTTACGCTTTATGTCTCTCCATGAAATCCAAATGCGTACTTTACACTATAAACCACAGTTATATTACTTTCTACTATGCCATTTGACTTATGATATCCCTTCCAGACTTTTCACCTTTATTCTCCTCCTCATCTCATTTAAGTTGCATAATATTGTGCTTACATACAAGCACACTTACCTATATATATATATTCTCAAATGTCTTACCGCATAATTAAAAATTATCCTTTGACATGTACATAATTATAAGAGCGTAGAATCATTTCCGGTGTAATATGGTTAAAGAACTTGTTTTTATAGTATCAGCAGTAGTGAGAGCTTTTCTTTCTTAATCTTAATACTTTCTCTCAACTATAGAATGTACTTGGAGCGTTTACACTTTGCGATAGGATTATTATTTTAACTTCTATCTATCTTTAGACAAGCACAATTCATTATTCATAGTGAGCGTTCGTTCATGCACCAACTTCTCAAAGTTACTTGTACAGCAGTTGAAGTATACTCATAATAAATCAATTATCATTAGTTTTTATCATACCTTTGATTTAATATACGGGGTAATCCCCACAAATCCATTTGGAAATTATAATTACTAATTTATAATATAAGCATTAGTGTTAAGTATTGGCATAAGCACTGTATTTATACATTGGAATTGCGTTGAAACAACAAATCAACAAATTATGAAAATGTAACACAGTAATTTTGTGTTAAATAGCAAGTACATGTTGAAAAATTTATTTCCACATTATAAAAAAAAGACATATATGCTTGTTTATTCAGGGTTTCACTTGAATTCAATAAATAAATAAAATAAATATAAATGTCGGAACTTTGGTTAATTTATGGTTCAATGGAAGGAGAAGGAAGAATTTGTTATAAAACGTCATTAACGTTTACAAACATTGCGTTTACAAATGTTATATGATCATCATTTCTCCATTTCGATTACTGTGTTGTCCATTTTACGTTTTTTAAACCAGTAATAAATGTTGTAACGTATTTTAGTTAATAATTTAAAATGGCGAATCATCTGAAATATCATTGAAATAAAATGCAATTGGGAGATTCAATAGATTAACATGCAAAACCCATGCTTAATGTTCATATTATACATTCAACAACAACAAAATACTTAAAAAAATTAACTGGAATGAAATACGATTTGCAAAATCTCTTGAAATCATGGCCAGGAAAATGTCACTCACTCATCTCAAAATGCAATGTGATGATGATGATACACACTCAATAATATGTTAGCAAACAAGATAATCAATTAAACTCGTATCCCATCATATGATATTAATTGAAGTAAAGAGTTTGTGAGCATCATGAAATTGCAATAAAGAAGATAAATTGCGTATAGGTTGTATTTTTAATTTCTACAAGACCATTAACTTAACAACGTATTTTAGTATAAATGATTTGTACAATCCATATAGATAATATTATAGTTATTGAACCTATTTAAGATGGAGTGAAGTAAGATAGTAATTCCTTGCTAATTATTGGCTAATTTCTAATTCAAAAAATTATTTACAGTCTGTAGGCTAAAATGCATTAGGAATTGAATTTAGAATAAATAGTTAAGCCAAAGTTAAAAATGCAACGAATGTACAGATTGGAAGAATCCTTTATTCAAGCTATAAAAATTAAATAAGTATTTTTCAGGACCGCAAACGAAAACAAGTTGTATGTATAGTCAATGGATTGTGTGTTCAGTTGAAAAGAGATGATAAAAAAATTAATCATAATCCAAATAGTATTTACTTCAAATTAACAAAAATGAATGAATCGTTGGAGGCTTTTTTTGATAGTATAATTCTTATTTAGGAATTTCAAATGTCCAACTCATCATTTGACTGATTCATATAACTTGAATATATATTTACATAATATATGACCAAGAGAATTAACCTTCTATTGATGAATGCTCAATGCATTGCGATTCAGAAAATAGTGCAACACGCATCTTCCTAATCATGCAACAGTTTATTTTTTGCAGAGTTTCAGTTATCAACGATATTATAATAATTTTTAATATTCCTAAGACTAAAATTTAGCTAGAATTCAACTCTGTAAACAAGATTAAAGATAAAAATGTTAACTTTGGCTTTTTTGCCTCTACAAATATGAAGATGATAACATTTTAAAAAAAACCTTTCTTTCCCATTCAGGTCAATGTGAAAGGACTTTTTAGGTACTTGCTTGGATATGGACTTGAATATTTAAATATTTCAGCTCAAGTTCACTATAGTGTATTTATTTGTTAATATAAGTTACAGCTTAAAATCCTATATTACTCGGTTGCATCCTTAAGATATTTCTGTAAACAGGAAGGGATAGCAAAGAAATATATCCGAGAAGATAATAGAAAGAAACCTCTTGATTTTAAAAGATTTAAGCCTTTCAGTTCCAAGAACATAAGATTAAAAACCCTGCTGGATTCATATTATTTGACTTTACAATGTATTGTGGTGTGGTGGTTGAGGGTATTTTATCATATATAGCTTACCCACTGTTGTATGTATTAGTCACTAAAGTTCAAGTAGATAAATAGTAGATGCAAGGATAGCAGTGAATTCATTTGAATTACAGTAGGAGTCATGACTTATACCTTGCTATATAGTATTACAGCATTCGTAGCCCATTTCTCAAGAAGAATATGATAATAATATATGGAGAGAGGGGAGTGTTGTCTACGAGAAAGACTTGAGAAATTTAAAATGATTTTGTTGAGTAGGTAACTGATAATATTTCCTGAGGTTGTGTAACTGAACATTTTCATGCAACTTGAGAACTGTTGGTAAAAGTTACTTTAATAACTACAACTGCCGTCTCTAAAACTTTTGACTCCTTCGTACGTTTATAAAGAAAAAATCTACTCCTTTCATTTAGTACATATATGCATGTTTATGGGTATGAAATAATATTATAATGATTATGATATGATTCTTCTTGAAAGGAGAAACCAAACCAAAAGATAACGTTAGGAAAAATGTAAACCCCAACTCTATATATTATAAGATATATAGTAATATTGTTATGGCTATAATAAAACTTGTTTTGCTCATCACTATATACGTCAAACACTGACAATGAAGTTTGCCAATGCTCAACAGATTTTTAATATCTATGTCTGTCTGCCTATAATTTCCTTGCTCTCTATCTACTTATACAATTTAATACCCAATAATATCCATAAAAACTCAACCATCAAAATATTATCTTCAAAAATTAAATATTATTTAATTTAATAATTTTTTTAATATTTTGGTTGCAGATCAAAATGTTCAATGAGAAAAGAAATAATCGATCGCTATCAATAAGTGTAATTTAATACTTTGCAATGAGTTTGAGTATATTTGATACTCTATTTTTGGTTTTTCAGATGCCTCTGACTATTTTCCGCTGATTTATATTAGGACTTAAAAAATACGATTATGAAAATAAACTTTACTCAAACATGGTTGAAGTTAAATTGGTGTATTCATATCCATGTATTAGTTTACCATCTTTAATTATATTAAGAAAATTAGCTTAGTATTTGTGTATAAATGAATTTTGCTTATACGGCAAAAGGATTTATTAAATTTGTGTATTTACACAATTATTTTGTAAATTCAGAATTATTTGGGTATGTAGTCAGGTTTTAATATTATTCCTTGTATGCACTAGGAATGCTTTTGCGGAAATATATGGCAGCTTAAAATTGAACCATATAGGCTGTCATTGCACAGTTCAACGTCTAATTTGCTATTTTATTGTCATATTACAGGCTCATTCATGGAAATTATTCAATGCAAGATTCATTCCTACAATTTAATACTGTATGGGAAATTCTGATAATTCCTATTCCATACAATAATGTTACTAGCTGTAATTCGAGAAATGAAAATCCGTACAAAGCATATAACATTCTATTTACAATTATTTACTTTAAAAAAAAAGAAAGATTACGAAACACGACTGAAGGAAGATAACAAGCGAATTGAATATAGTACTTGTAAACTTTTGCTAGATTCTTAACATTGATACAGGGATCAGATGTGAGTAAAACAATATTTGTTAATTGAAAGCAATCCTGATATAATTTCTGTCACTCTTTTTAACGCGTAAACGTCCAGTTTTATATTATTTAGAATGTTGCAGCTGCATACAGATGATGATTTAATAAAGCGGAATTTTATATAAAAATATGCATTTAATTTCAGATCTCTCAACAAGCCTTTGATAAGTTCAGTTTTTGACTCTCTCGCTCTATAACTCTCTATTATTTGTTTGTAGGATAGCCTTTAAAACATATCCTCTGCTGCACTGCTTTTATTAAAATTGCAATATAATATTTTACGACTGATATAGTATCTTTGAGATCCGTATTGAAAGAAGGGGTTAAATTATGCATAATTTAATGCATTAGGATTACAAAGTTCAATGCAGACCAATTGACTTTTAATTAAACGTGAAGATGAAAACAGTCTGTTATTCTCTTGGTTATCTTGTGATAGTGTGGCGGTAATACTTTATTGCTATGTATCATGATAGGGACCTGCAAATTACATTACAGACCTACTATGATAATATTATAATTAAAACTCAATTATATAAGAATAAGGTATTCAAGTTTTTCTAGAGAATAAAAGCAAAGCAAAAACTAATGACATTGAGGAGGAGGAGAGGTGGTTGTGATTTGGCAAAATGCAATTTGTTTTTTAATTTGTTGTAATACAGAATACAGTATGGTTGTATTAAAACGCAAAAAAGTTTGCTTGACTTTAATAATGGCATTTATCGTTGGGTGTTTTGAGCTCCATAATATTTTTCGCAACAAAGAAACTAAAATAACATTCAAAAGTTATAACTATTTACAAAATATAATTTTTCTTTCTCAACAATAAAAGAGAATTTAGTAAAAGTTTGGTTAAATGCTAAATCAGTCAGTCATTCAGTTCCAAGGATCTAAACTTATCAGACTTTTGTATTTTGAAAACAAACAAAAATTCATCGAAAACTATTCATAATATTCAATATAAAATGTAAATATTGCAGATATAATTGAGTTTGTTAGAAAAAATCATACAGTCAGGGTTTTCAAGAACAATAAATGCCATCAAAATAACATTAACATGAGTAGTTTTATCAGAGGAGTTAAATACGAGTAAGTAGTAGTTGAGTATAATAATAATATATTTTCATTTCTGAGAAAATCAAGCGCCGTTTGTCGTTGGTTCAGCAAAAGAAGGAGAAAACAAGTTGTGTTTGTAAAAAATTCAACAAAGTAAGTGCATTTGATTAACATAGAATATAAGAGAGGAGAAATGAAAGGGTAAAAAAGAAGTCAAGAAGATGTGCCATTATGTATTATAATAATGCTCCACCTTAATAGAACACAATAAAACGAAATAGGAGGATTTATATCATGGATTAAGTTGCTTGCTCAAAACTGCATGTTCAACAAGACAAGAAAATAGAAAAGTTTTTCATTCTCTTTCGTGGATTATTAGTCAAACAGGATATTTTCTCTACAACAAAACATCCAACACCATGCACAGACCAACCTTATCTCCTTTTAATACAAATAGCCCAGAATAACATACAACTCTACTCACATTACAACATTCCCTATGTGATCCATTTATATTTATTTATACAACAAAAACTTATTCACCGAGATCAACTACCATAAAACTACACAATATGAACAACGCATATGTGCAAAATACAAATACTTATATAAACATACTATTTCCTTTTTTGCGTGTTTCTTTAAATCAGAAATGACTTTCAAAGACAATCCTTCAGATAAACTTGGTACATTTTTTTAAAGACTTAAATTAAGATTTGGAACTATACGGTGTCATTTTATTTAATATTTTAAATCATCTTTTAATACATTTAAATTCACTCCCACACAATATATACTATAGATCATAAATGGATGCCGAATGGCAAGTACATGTACATTATGTGTCATAAGATGAATCGGAATACTTGGAATATTCTCATGAATCATTGCTACCAAACATGAATAATAACATATGTCAAATAAACTTGCTGCACTTTTGAATGTTGCATTGATGTATAGGGAAAATCATTATGAACATTTATTTATTTGATTAAAGTATAATGTACAATCATATGACTATAGTTTTTGTGGTTCTACTCTTCTTCTGATATGTATTCGCACAGCATCACTATATGTGCTCGTTTGTGATTTTATATTTAACAGGTTTAATTTGGTTCGCCTCGCCTTGACATCTTGTTACCTTCAGGCAAATCTACTATTTTACTTCTCATACTTTTCTTCACTTTTCATTCACATCAGGCTCTGCTGCTGCTTCTTGTTAAACAATTTGCTTTGACTTATTTTATAGGCTTGTCTGGCAGGAAGAGTTGTCTTGCCTCTTCTTATTTCTTGCAATGGTTTCATCATGGTTTCTCAACAGACAAGACAAGAGGTAGATTTAACGTACCAGAAATAGCCACATTTATATTAAACCCAATAAATACCGTCAATCAACTTGTTGAGTCTATTTTACAAATTAAACCTTTAAATATTTCAGTTTACTTCAATCAAAGAATTCAGAATTGATGAGTTTTCATTAGACATTCATAGAACTTCAAAATGGGAAAAATAATTTACAACATAATAATATGAAAACTTGACAAATTGTCTATGAGCTACGATCATCTCAGGATCTCAGTTTTGCATTTCGCAGTTGTCTAATCAATCATGCAGATCGAAAGAGGAATTTAATCGCACATTTTGAAGTCAACGGAATCAATGGAAAACATATCATTGTGGTATTCTCTAAACCAATAGTTATAATAATGTTCTTAGTCAGTGGCCAATACACTTATTTAAGATGTATATGTATAGTGTAGCTTAAAGCGTTGGACAATTTAGATAAGATTTGAGTTGCATTCCTTTGATTTTCTCAACTTGATATGCATTCTATATATGTTTAGAGGTAAATGTGCATAGTTAAAGGAACAAAGTAAATAATAACTAAATGAATGAATAATGGCAAATAGATTAGGATTCATCCTCTTTACAATTTGTTTGGCATCTCACTCACAGAGAATATAAGATTATAGTTAACAGGGAAACTATATATAAGATCTACAATCTGAAATGTTCTCATTCATATATAGATATATTCATGTCATTTATATGGCATGGCAGCAGCAGAACAATGAAGTGCAGGCGGACATGTATTGTTGTATTTATAGTGTGTTGATGTTGATGATAGTTTAGTTTGTGAATTCTATAGAGAAGAAGAAAGATTCTTGTACATTATATATCATTATTATATGTAGAGGAAGTTTCCTATGAAAGAGGGAGAAAGCGACTGCTGGTTTGGATGTTAGTTGTTTGTGGTGTTTTCTTGAGTTGGAACAAGTAATAAATGACAAAAGTTGACCAGGATTAAAATGATAAAGTTTTCCTACCAACGGACTTTGTTCTATGTGGGATGAAAGTAAACTAAAGGAAACTACCAGCTAAACTAACTCATTCAATAAAGTTGAAGAGACTATATAGATTATATAGTATAAAGTGTGTATAATAGTTTTGTTGGAAGTATTATATGAAAGTATATGAAAGTACACTATATCTCTCCTAGTGATAAACTGGAAGGAAACTAAGTAAAGTTACCAGCTTTTGGTCAATTCAATGCAGTAGTAATGATAAAAGCAATATGAACTCAAAGCATATAATAATACTACCACATTCAACGCAGCAGTCTCTTTAGAGATGTGCTTTCTCTCTTCAAACTCATCATCATCACCAAATGATCCGGCAAACCGAGTCGGAAGTGGATAATTCTCAATAGCAGCAGACAACTTATTCTTGTGTCACACAGAGCTATATGACTATACTGTATACTATCGTATAGCCATAACAACTTTGCTAATAGTCCAATCCAATTGAACATGATGGGCAGAACAAACCTTTCAAAACTTTTCGACTAATTTCCTCATTTCTCGACACAGTAGTAGTTATACTGTTCAACAACCTGGTCTCCTTTCGAATCCTTTCCAAACATACGGAACAGAACTCAGTCCTGAAACACTAAACTAAAAACTTTCTACTAATATCATACCAATATCCCCAAACATACCGCAGAATAACATCTATTCACCCGGATTTATCTTAGGATTGTCCAACTTTTAAATACCTTCTATTAAACAACTTTGTTCAAATAAATTCAAATAATTCCATTTATATTTCTAACAAACTAAATTTCTGACAGGATAATACGTCTGTGAAACTTGTTTTCATTCAAACTTCATACACGATACTTTTTCAAAACGAATGTAATAATGAATATATCATAAACGATAAACATGTACAAAGTCAAGTTGATGTAGGCTTATAAAACTCGCGTGTTAGGTGCATGATGATTGTAAGCTGTTTTACAACTTTCTTCACCCGTAAACTTATAATGCAATAATACTGTGCATTTCCCTGGAACTCTTTATTTACTTACTCATAATTCACTTTCTCAATTTGTTTAGAAAACTATATATCATGGTGGTATAGCGATTACACAAATTTTATTTCGCGCACGGGAGAAAAAATACTCAATGAGAGAACTAAAGTTCAAGTTAATATTTCATTGGCAGGCAACTAATTAGACTAATTACTTATATATAGTCATTAAAGGCAATTTATGCTTCCTGAGATATACCAACATAAACATCATATAACAACAATCCGGTAATTTCAACTAGCAGTCATTGCATCTATGCATGTATAATTGACAGATAATTATCTCTCATAGCTTTCAATCATTGTAAATTAAATAACTTTTGAATTTAATATAAAACAATTATGAATTAGAAGGGAATTGAAATCTATATTAATGAAACTCAGAACTCAAATCACGTATTAATGAAATATTGATTTTAGAACACGTTTTGTACGGATGCTCCATTTATTGCAAATCGTACTTTCACTCTATTAGCACATACAAACTCGGTTGATAAATTTCAATTCCCTTAAATTTGTTCAAACTTAGCCAAAAAAACGGGGGTATCCTATTGTGCACTTCATTTAAAATTAAAGTCTAACAGTATTTTAGAATTAGAATCTTGAAGCGCATGAAGATATCTTTATCAGATATAGTCAGGAACTATCGAGAAGGGCTGAATTTCCTTTGAGCATCTAGAAAAACTTTATAAGGTGGAGGAAGAATGTTTAGAATCAAAGGTTTTGGTAGTATATGGTTTCGTAAATGCATATGATGATGCATACAGGATTCGGAAGCAGTTGATCATATATAGTATATATAGTGCTCGTTGCTGTTGCTGCTGGTACTCTGCAGAAAACTCTGAAAACTTTTACAGGAAAGGTCAAGAATCCTGAAAGAGGATGGAACTTGTCGACAAAACCGGAAGTTTTATAGCATAGGAAACTACAACAGCTATAAGCAGTATAGTAGTATTAGCACATGGTTATATCTTCTCCAACTTTTCTCATGCTTCAATCTCTGACTAACTCAACTCTTAAATAGTTGTTATACAAATCTCATTTTACTCTTTTAAAATTGAGAATTGAATTTTAAGAATTAAATTGATACTGAATCAATTCTTAAATTCATATCAAATAACATGCTAACACAAGGGAAACAAATGTGATGGAAATCTCACAAGTTACGTTTTATCGGTTATTTTATGGAGTATCTGATATCAATATGGAAACTATCTCAATACAAAGGAGCATTCCATGAAGTTCAAATTTCAAAGGGTAATTATTATTATTATCAATGTGCAAAAATTTTAACCATTCTTCTTATCTTCAAATTTTTATTATCCAAATATTGGTCCGTGAGTTATGTTCAGTAAATATTGTTACAAAAAAATAAATGACTAATTGTAATACGTCTGATGTCAAAAACCAGTGGAAAGAGAAATATGATATTTGTTATCGTTAATGTAAGCAGCAGACAAAGGATATGACTCGCTCAAAAAAAACTAAACTGAACTGGTTAATTTTATATTATAATACGATATATTACACATTTATTTCTCCAATGCTTTTTACTTGCATGTTGTTTCCTTTCATTCAGCATTTGATTAGTTTTTTTACATGAAAAATGACGCCAAATTGAACGATCAATTCAAGGTGCTGTAAATCAAAAACCAGCTCTTTTACTGTTACATCACGATCACGACTGGCTAATAGGATTCACTTCTCATTACTAAATATATGTATATTGCATAGCATATCTCAAAGTGAAATACAATGAAAACTGTTATGCTAATAAGGCTCTAAATGAATAGGAAAGGAAATTCAGAGGGATTAAAAATTACTTTTCAAAAGATATGGGGGTAAACCGGTATGTGTGGTTTATTCTCAATAATAAATGTAAAACTAATGCAATTTGAAATGAATTGTAGTACATCATTATCAGCAGCAGCTCCAGACTAATAAATAAGCAGACAGAGTAGACTCCAATTTTCCTGTCATAAAACCACAAGAGTTGGATGAATAATTCTAAAACGGGACATTTTATAGCACTCTCTCTATTTAAAAACAAGTTGAATTGATGGAACAGTATTATTATTACTACTGTTACTATATGCACTCTTATGCATCTCTGCAATCTGCACTGCAATCAACAATTCCAACACCACCGTCATAGATGGGATTCCTTAAACCACCACTGATAGTTTCATACAAAAATGCAGTTGCATACGTTAATACAATTAATTATCGCACATATGGCTAATTTATATGAAACAAATATAGAATATAACACTTACAAAAATTGTTTTGTGCATAAATCAAATTAAGTTAAGAGTCTCTTTGAGTTAGTAAAATGTTTTGTACTATTTAAACACGCCCACCTGCAGGGCTAAATGATGATGATGTTATTATTATCAGAGTCAATAACATGTCTCATCAGCAGCAGTAGAAGAAGGTGAAGCCTTTAGCCCAGCAACAAAAGCAAAGTCCAATTCATTTAATCATTCATTTTCTATATGCATAGAATAATTCCCAGAATATGTGGCTCTACATTTCCGTTTACATTCAAAGAAACCATAATAATAATAATAAGTGTTCTCTATTCTATTTTAATGCAAAGTAGAGAAGAAGATTGCTTATCGAAAATCGATCGTAGAAGAGAACTGATATCCTTCTTTATATAATAATACTAGTAGTTCTAGTTCCTCCATCCATTAGATTTATAGAGTGTGACGCGGGCGAGAGTGTCAGTATATGTATGTACAGTGTACTATACTACAGTATTAGCAGACATAGAGACAGGTAAATGTATTACACCTATATATGGTCATAATAATAACATACGGATAGGCTTCAGTTTACTACTGAATAGTAGGATATTTCTATATTATTATGCGATGCATGGGTATGAAGAGTCATACGTGATTGTAAACTTAAAAATAATCATACAACTAACTGACAATTATTAATGAAGAATATGTAGCTTCACTCAAGGGTTAAGTTTAGTTGCATTGTGAGTGATAAAAGTGGGATGATGTTTTAGAATTATTGTTTCTTTGCTATGTGTGTAATCTGTGGAGCTGTAGATTCTCTGACTAAAAAGAATTCAGGATAAAGAAAAGATGCGAGGGAAACGGGAGTATCTTGTGTTTCTATTATAAATGGAATGGAGTCCATGTAACAGAGAGTGTTGGGTGCAGCCTTGAAAAAGTTTCTCCACCGAATTGGAGCACCATGAAATAGCATTGAGAGGATAGTGATTTCAGAGCATGGAAGGGATAGCTTTGAAACTTTTTGGAAACTTTTAGTAAGACGAGTGGAGTTCTCTCCATGATTTTGGTAGCAGACGGTCCTTTGGCTGTGGAGTTCTCTCTTTTGGTCCGCCATTTACTTGGTCTTCCCCTCTCTCTCTCCTCTGCTGTAGTAGTAGATACAGCAGCCACCATCACCAACAACAAGAAAACCATTCGCTTCCAATTCTTCCAGCTCAGTTCAACTTAAGACACAGTCTGCGAAGTACGGCCATTGTGTAACTAAACTACTACTACTGCAATAGTGTGGCTCACACACACACACCACACCACCATCAAACTCAAAACTTTTCTCCCATCTTTAATTTACTTGACCTCTTGCACTAATTTACATTTAATTTATTTTCACCCACCAACAGAAACTCACCAGTTCCATTCATTTTCATCAATACTGATTAATTTAACATACTGTATATTATAAAATTAAACAAACGTATAAAAAAGTAAAGTGGCGCCAGAATGAACGTAAGAGTTAACATTTTTACAAATATTTGACGCAAGCCGATTAATACTACAAAAATAAGTTGTTAAGTTTAAAAGTGTTTGTTAATAAGTGAAAAAGTTGACGTTTTTTTGTTATTCTGTCATAGGGATTTTTTTATTTATTTTGAAAAGCCAATTTGTTACTAGATATACTATATATAGTATCTATTACTATACTACTACTAGTAATAATAATATAACAATATAAATCAGTAATAGGTTTTAGATTTAAAACAAAATGCTACAATCAAGCAAGCGAACCAGAAGTGAGGGTGGACGTGGACCGCTGAATAATGGACCGATGCATACCCGGCCATTGGTTGCACTTTTGGATGGACGAGATTGTTCCATTGAGATGCCAATATTGAAGGATGTGGCCACTGTGGCATTTTGTGATGCTCAGTCTACAGCTGAAATTCATGAGAAAGTTCTTAATGAAGCAGTTGGAGCTCTCATGTGGCATACCATAACGCTTACAAAAGAAGATCTCGAAAAGTTCAAAGCTTTGAGAATCATCGTCAGAATTGGATCTGGAGTGGATAATATTGATGTGAAGGTAAACTAATTCCAATTCCGTCATCTACACCGCAAACATTTTACTTTATTTATATATAGCGTTAGCGAGAGTATATAGATAGAGACTTCCTACGAGAACGAATCATAACCTAGCCTACGATAAACCAAAAACTTCCTCCATCTGTCATATAATTCATAATAATCCAATAAATGATTTCCAAGACAGAAAGTTTGTATTATGCAATAATATAGTGTTACTACTAGTAACATAGGTATTATCAAGAGTAGTTGAACATACTCAGAGGAACTTCACATTCAGTAGTTTCACTCTGAAATCTCAAAAGCTTTCTCTTCTTTATTTTATGCTTCTATTCCATGTCGTTCCACAAGACACTAAATTGTAATAACGTTGAAATGAAACTTTTTTTGCGTAACCTGTACGTAACGTACCCGTCTCGTTTTCCCTTCTCTTCCGGACTGCTTTCCCTCATTTATTCTTCAGGCAACCATGACTCATATTATATGCAGCCGATTTGTTTACCATACCATGTCTACTTCCTTAATTCCTTTCCTTCTTTCAGCTTTGCGTAATTTATCTTAAGAATTCTTTTTGAGTTTTTATCCACGCACAACATTTTTACTGTTTCATTTAATTAGTTCAAGCACTGAATAATTGTTACTACTTTTTACATTTATTTTTAAAAAAACCTTTTTTTTTATTATTTTCTCTACTCTTTGACGACATATAGAATTTCAGAAAGTAATAAAAGCACGTTTTCATTTAATGGAA
>JAQFZB010000120.1:0-29449 GCA_034695165.1 Desoria trispinata
ACTTGTAAACGTGCTGGTTTTATCACAAAACCATACTCTGTCGGAGATTTAAATTTCTTTCGCCAACCAATCCCTTGGTAAGCCTAGACACAAATATAAAATAAATTGTCAGTATATTTAATTTTCATCAAAATCTGGTTTAAGTGAGTGTATATGTATACACGAAGGATGACAAAATATTATTACAGTGATACAAAGAAAAATTACATCATAAGATAGTAGACCTGAGTCAAATTCAACTTGAAGGAACAATTTTGTAACAAAAGCAGAGCAAAAATGTAAGAAAACGTGATTTCCGACCACTTTAAAGGATTTTACTTGCTAGGAAGAATTGCAAACAGATTTACTTGTAACTAAAACTTGTGTGTAAGAAATAGAGATAAAAGATTGACAATATTGTTTCTTTCGGATCGTTGGTTGAGTTTTGAGTTGACTAAGCGCATTTAAAAGGGTTCTTTGGTTTTCTTTATGTTTTTTCTTAATTTTTAGACTATTTCATGTTAAACTGAAATTGAGATATAGAGATATGTAGCTTATAATACCTGTTGGTTATGGTCGATGGGTGCAAGACAAACGAGATCTTTGGAAGAATTGGCATGAGACTTTCCCTTGGGATAATAGTAAATCCCAGACGCTCTTAAAACAAATGGGAATTTCTTCCATGCTTTTTTCCCCTCTGCCTTGAGATAAAGTACACTTTCGACCTCTGGAACCCCAACTCCATGATTGAAATTTTCTTCAATCAATGAATTCTTGGTGTGTTCATCCATGCAGTCTCCATTCTGGGTTATTTTGCTCTCGAGGAAATACCTCTGGGGGTTCAGGAACATGTCGTATTTGTCATCTCGTTCAATAAAGAAAATCTTGTTCTTTGAGTCACGTGTCCACATGAGAAGATTTTCAACCATATTCTCATGATCTTCGTACACTCGTTCTATGAAATAAAATTTGTTTATAAATATAAATATGTTGTCATAAAAGGTCATAAAATTCCTTCATACCCATATGAAGATGAGGAATATTTTCTACAAGAGCCCATCTTGTGGACAATGGAACATGATTTTTATCTGCCAAAAGTGCCAGTACACGACCACATGTCATGGATTCGTCTACCATCAACGCCTTACTGCTTCCGTCTGTCGAGAAAGCTTTGACATAAAGTCGAGTCACACTTGCAGCTCTCATTTTAGCCAGAGCCACACGGATCTTCTCTGCTTTCTCATCCTGTCATGAAGAATAGATTTGCCATTTAGATTTAGATATTATTGCATTATTTTCTACACATAAGCTCCATTTCATTGGAAGTGAAACAACCAGAAAATAGAAAAGCATATTAATCCGCATGATAGTATTATGAGGCATTTACAACAGCAATAAAAACATTTAAAGCATATCATAAACTTACAGGAATTAAATTTTGTCCCGCCACTAATTTTGCAGTCACTAGATCCGCTAACTACAATTAAAGAAGAGTTTGGAGAAAGCATAAGATTAAAAAAATAAAATGCGTTCCAAATTAAATCCAAAAAACCCATGCATAAAATGTACTATTAGTTTCCCACAGTTAATAAGCATAGTTAGGTATAGTAAAAGGTCCCAAAATAACCATAGAATAGAAGAGGATATTATTATAAAATACGTGATTCTCATTTAAACTGACCTCCGAGGCATGAAGAACATTGTTTGAAGGAGGATTGCCTTTATTAAAGGCACAACTAGCAGTACTGCTTCCACTGGATGAACCAGTAGCACTCAACGAACTTCCACTGGACAACAATGATGCATTATCCGAAAATCCCGAATCATTATCAGGACTGTCTGTTCTCACTCCTGAAATGAAAACACAAAGAAAGTAAGGGCTTAGTACTCGAATAAACCAATGGAAATGGCCACTTTCACTTCAGTTATCTCTTTGATGTGCGTCATTACATCCGTATACTTTCTCTTTTTTCGGCATTTCAAAAGGAAAACAGGATTTTCTCTCAAGGTATTTCATTTAAACGTAAAAATAACATTAGACGGAAGTGAACTTGAAAAGTCACAAAAAAGAATCTCAAGTCAAGAGCAATGCAATTCTTTCAGAAGATGCAATTGAATTCTATTTTTGTAGCATTTGCTTTCTCTTCAAAGTCAAGAGCCTCTGTCAAAAACTCGTTGCGATTGAAGGAGGCCCTTACACCATTTACATCCTAACAATAAATATAACGGTCTACTAAATTTTGCTACTTTCAAATGAATATAAAGAACCTAGCCTTGTTTATAATTATATATTTTGAATGCAAAAGAAAAATCGAATTGATAGGGAATATAATACAGTTAAGACGGTAGTGTTTTTATCGAAAAAGGCTTAGCATGTGTATAATACACGTAGTACTGTAGAGACTTTTTTGCCATTGACTTTCTGCTGAAGATAACTTTTACGTTTACTTTCCCAAAGGAGAAGTTTCTCTTAACTCAAAAATCTTCTTGGTTCTAGTCTTCTACACACATGATGTCCACATAAAGTTAAAAAGTTAAGAGTTGTAATAAAATCTGTACTCAAGTCTCGTACCATTCTCACTCTGTACTCCAGTACTACTTCCATTATTCTTTGGTTCTGCTGCGTTCGGAACTTCCAGCAAATTTGGCTGTTTAATCTCTCTGTCGAGACTCATTTGAAGGGCTGAGAGCTCCCCGAGGATTGCATTTAATTCATCTTCTTGTGTGTCCTCCTGAAAATGCAAGTGATATTATTACTGTTTCAGGAAAACTCACGTTTTGAATAGTTGTTAAACAGCTATAAATTTACTGCACTTACCAGAGTGGCCTGTGAGAACCGGAATGGATCAACTGGTCGAGGGTCCATGTCCTGCAACATACACAAAAACCATATTCTTAATTTTTTATACAATGATAACACTTTAAATAGTTCTTCTATATACTATGTGGTCGGTCGTTTTAATCCAATCGTAATTCATTCATTGGCAATTTACATTAAAAGCCACGCTTTAAATTACTCTTCGCGAACTTTTAGAGGGGAATGAATTCAAACAAAAAATAGAATTAATCTTTTTTCATCTCAATAACAAAGTCAGTAAAGTTCTAAACTATCCATTAGTAAGACACTATACTATATCCACTTCATAGCATTTAGTCTTCTTATCTTGAATCGTATTTTCTGAGCCATTAAATTGTCAAAACATACATTCTAATGAAAATGTACCACCAGAGATCTAGAAGTAGAACTTGAAATCTTATAACGAGAAGAGTATTTCTAAACGAATGCGGTTTCCTTTGTAATGAATGATTTATTATGAGAAATGACTTTAATATAAATGTAAACTCTCACCATTCTGTAAAATGCAACAGTTTGACACATTATAAAAAAGAAATTTATAATCACAAGAGAAAATATGAAATATTATTGATTCCACATTGTAAATTAAAACACTATCCTATATTTTAAGTCCCGAACCGAAAAACTGTTATAATTTAATTTTATTATGTTATTTATGTTATAAACTGCAAAGTATAATGGACTAACTGAATGAATGAAGTGTTCACGATGCAAATTCACTGAAAACTGAGAACGGGAAGAAAAGATGACTAATACATTGTGCATCACAATCATATCACATTATAGTAAAAGAAACAAACTTGCAATGAAATTAGATAACAATAAGAGATTGGTGAATGAGCCTGAGGCACACACCTTTTGTGCTTTAACTTACTCGCATACTTTGTCAATTACTCACATCTTGAATACACATACACACAACTTCTCAGGAAATTATAAAACAACAACAAGCAATTGAATCATCGTTTTCTTTCTGATCCTCGTCTTGTAGTGTTGTAATTAAGGAATTCAACTATTTTCATACAATTCTTCAAGAAAAACGTGGTTAAAGCAAATTTATTTCTTAATTGTTTAAATGCATCGTCATCTTATGAAGAAATAGTGACCGTTTGATGCTTTTTCACTCAATAGTGTAGTGATGCAATATTCATAGCGGTATAAATAACTAAGCTATTTATAAACAGGGATGAATAGCTCATCAAACAAAGATAAGACACTTTGTAAATAAATTTATTAAGAAATGCTTTATTTGGGGTAAGTTCAATTCAAGTTATCATCAGAGCATAACATAATTTATTTTTAAAAATGAATCAGAAGGCAGAAGTAAATTTGTAAAGAATTATTTTCCGTTCATCCTGGAATTAAACTAATAATAGTAAGACCGGGACTAGATTGACCGTGACATGTTTATAATAAATGGCAAAAACTGTGCTGTGGGCTAAATAGATAATAAAGTTTTGTGGTATAGAATTGGGAATATTTTTTCTTAAAATCATAAGCAAATTACGAACCACAAACAAAAGAAAAGAAAATAAAACCACAGTCTACAATGTCATATTGGCAAACAATTTAAATCGTTAATCGAGTCAAATTATAGGATAGAAAATTGTGGAAGGTCAAAGACTTGCTCGTGGTGAAGTAAAGTTAGGTTTAAGGATGTAAACAGGAAAGTAAATCGATTAAATAAAACCAAAAAAAGTACTGTTACTGAGCTCACACAAAAAACGATGATAATCCGACAGAAGAAATCTTGTCGTGAGTCACAACATGTTAAAAGTTTTAACTTTTAAAACCATCTCTTTTTGAGAATCTAATTTTCAAAGACTTTTGTCTTTAGTCTTATAATTTACCCTAAAGTAATAAAAGTAATTTCGCTAGATTTTTTGTACCCACCTAAATAATAAGATTACATTTATTCACTAATTTTTAAAACTCTTCTGTAACTACAACGGTACTATTAAATTGAACTATTAAAACAAAAAAAATGGAATTACTATTTGAATTAAGTATGTAAACATCCTGTAATTAGTAAGAAAAGAATAATGCAATAATGCCAACAAAGTAATGGATTTTTTATTATAAATTTTGTAATAAAATGTACATTATCAAATTTTCATACCACGATATTCTCCACTACATGCATATACTATGATGAACGTGAATTGAATGGGAATGAAATTGCAATTGCCATCACATTAGATTATTGCATTGCACTTGGCTTTCATAAGTGAACATTATGACAAATGCATTTTTCAAGTCCAATTGTTCAGCACAAAGTGCACACAGTGTGATATTTTATTCAGACTTTTCTATGTCTATTCTACACTTTCTCCGTGTGTCTCTCCATTGAATTCAAGAATAAGAAGAGGGAGGAGAATAAAATCCAAAATTTTCCACTTTACTCTATTTCAAATTGATATAAACTGAATGAGAAAAATGTGGGAACTTTTCACCCCGTTATCCACCGAATAGCTGACAAGACAGAGTGGATTCAGTTGTCACCCTCAATATACCCACAAATTATTCATCTGTTCAAATTACGCTGTACAGACGAAGACGTTTACAGTTTACATACGAAACCAATTTCTTTATATTATTTTAAGACGTTTAGAAAAGGAGAAACCCAGAGCTGGATGGGTTTTGCAGTTTTTCAATAATAAGAAAATTTTCTCAAAATCAGAAAAGTTTCTCAAATAATTCATTGTAAACTTTACTATTCGTTCGTATAGAAAAGAAATGGAGGAAAGTGGTGGGGAGTTTCCTTCTCCTTACAACCCTTCTCTTTTTCACTTTCTTTCTTGATATTATAAGAATGGATGAAAAATGTTCCCATCTCACTTAATAATTCAGAAGTATATCTTTTACTCTAGCGGCAGGTGCAATATAACAAGAGGAAAAGTTGAAACATTTGATTTGTCAGAAACCTTGTGTCTTGACTTGAAAACATGCATATTCTGAATTTATAGTATACGGGAATCAGAGAAGAGCCTTATAAGCTTTCTTTTCTTTCATTTCAAGTTCAACGAAAGCTTTCCTATTCTATTTACCAGGAAAAGGCATAAACTATGGGAATGGAATATAACCGTGTAGACTACTATACTAGCAAGAGATTTCAATTATCAAGATAAAAAGGCTTAATTTACAAAAAGTTAGACTTTAGCATCGTAAATCAAGTTACATCCGGAGTTTTAATTCAATGTTTTCTTTTTCGCTTTCTTTGAGAAATGCATCTCTACAACCTTGGCCCTGTCTGTTTTCTTTCGTAAATTATTGTTCAAGAATTGCATACCGGCTGCTGAAATCCTTCGTCTTCAGAGTCGTCAGAATCCATTGCGGAAATCCGTGGTGACATTTAATTACTTCTTATTAATTTCGTACTTTCACCACACCACCAACCAGTACTACTACTATATATTATTATACGCTGTCTGAAGCACGAGCCAAGAAATCAAGAAATAAGATTCACGACAAGAAGAACCAGTTACGACATTTTATTCTTTCTTTTTCTCTGGTGTTTTTTTTCCTCTGACAAATAAATCCTTCTCTTTGTCGTGCACGCACTATTTAATATTGTAGTTTTTTTACACTCAGAGACAGAAATTGATGAGTTTGAGGACGGCACCCGAAATTATCTCTAACAATAGGAAGAAAAAGTTGCTGACACTTCTTGAGACGAACAAAAGACAAGAAGACGATGGTTTATCTCTTCAAGAATAAAATAACCCTATTTTCTCATTTTTTCACTCAATTTGTTACACATCAAGTGAAATGCTGAATGTGAACTTTAACGAACCAACAAAATGGATAAACTAACATTTCTTCGTTAAGAAGAAATCGAAAGTCTGGCTAAATATTTCGCTACACTTGGATTCATACTATTTCATATTGAATGCAAATGTTGAGAGTGTAATGTATCCACGCATGGAGAAACATCCTGTGTCACTGTTTATGTGCGTATTGCATAATTCTGGCCCTGTCAGCATAAGGGAACAGATTGACAGAATTGGCTTTAGTTCAAGTATTAAGTAATCGTATCGGAAACAAATACTACCAGGGTTTCTTATCCAGTTATATACTCACTCCGGGCTTTTAGTCTTTAATCATTGTGTAAATTATAATGAATTTTAGCCAGGAACTTAAAAACCCTTCTTCTTCTTTCTTCAAATATATTTGTAACTTATTGTTTTTTATGGATCTTGTTGAGTTTTAAAAAAAAGTCCAGATGATAGGATTGGAGTCTCAATTAGTAGTAGCATTGTCCGTTATAACAAAGAAGTAATAAACAGTCTGAGACCAAATGGAGAATCTCGCAGAATCAGTATCACTTTCCCTTTTTTGTGAGCATTACATTTATTTGACACTAAAAAAAGTCTTCCCAAACTCACCAAGGTACTAAATTCAACTGTCTACATCAACCACATCACTAACTAAAAACCCATTCTCTCTGCTAAAAGTTGATAGTACGGAACTTTTTTTCTTCTAAAGCATGTGAAATGCATGAGTCATTTGTTCATCCATGAAATAAGAGCATTGTACTGTCATGTCGTGTTTTTGTATCATTGGTGTAAAACTCCCTTGTGAAAAAATTTAGCGTTCAAAAGCATTGCGGAAAAGAATATAGGATATTATTTCTATTTGTGAGTAGAAGATGAGATCCGATTGTTGGATTGTTAGTGTGATACACCTACTCACAAAAAAAGTTCACAAGATTGATGGATCAAAATGTTAATGAAATGATACACATGTTCAAGTTTAAATTTCAATTGCAGCAGGGTGGAGTTATCAAAACTCCATCCAGGGTAAATTACCCTGTAAATGATCACAAAATCTCCCACGCTGAAATACTCTAATTATTCAACACCAAGTCTCAGCTTTATTTCATTTATTTATTTACTCATTAGTTCAAAGTCCACAAACACCAAATGAAATGATGCACATGTTCTCAATCCTCCCTTCTCCCAGTCTCAGTACTGTGTATTATAATATGATATTCCATATAAATTTCACATAATGGAAAATATCTTAAAAGCACTATAGGGTAGTACATTAAGTAAGTCCAATTGTCCGAAAAATGAACACCACAGTGGGTCTCGTTTACCACAGAAGAGTATCCCAACTATTATCCTTAATGTCCAAGACACCGTGCTCTATTGTGTGTAACTCAGCTTTTGAGCTATTGTACTTTCTATTTCCTTATTGTGAACTTTTTTCATTTTCTCCTACAACAAGATGCTCTATTATGGACTGAGTAAGTAGTTAGGAAGTAGGGGACACAGTGTAAACGCACAGTAAGTTCCTTACGCACCGACACAAGGATAGAAAATGTCTCCAGTAAATGTTGAACACAGGCAATAAATACCCGGGAGAATGAATCACCCCATAGAGATACTACCGGGTAGTAGTAGTAGAATAGTAGTAGTCGGGCTAGACATTCAGACCCCAGTGCAATCAGTAAGGGTTAGATTGAGAGATGCAACTCTCAGTTTGATGTCCACAGGACGGAAGTTACCCGTACAGTTTCAGAGTCTGAAGTAAACTGAACTTGCGTTTAAGTAAACAGGAAAGCGAAGAAACACATCAGATCATTTTCGCATGCATCTTGAAATTCCGGTGGTATCACAGCTATAAGACTGCCACACCATTACAATTCCATCCCCTTCCTCCGAAATCCGAAATAAACCCGGAACGCACCGGCGAATCCCCCTTCTCAATCCACGCAGAATGTAATTCACAATTCGCTCCTACTACAGCTTACTACTCTTCTATTTCAATACTACTGTACTGTACTACACACCATCCAAACTGCTAAAGGTGCGTATACATACATACACTCTCTTGTTTTACGAAGCCACAAAATTTTCTACTTTCTTTAAACCTATGAATGTATAAAGCCCTATGAACAACACTTATTCTACCCCTCATTCATCATAAAACTTTTAAAATCTACGGTTCATTAATTACATTTTGGTTGAATTGAGGGGAAATGAGAATGTCATCAGTAACCCTAAAAGTCCACCCCTATCTGATCAGAAGACAAGAAGACAAGCTCAGGAGAATTTCTTATTCTTTTACTAGTCGATGTGCTTAACTTCTCCCAAGACATTCAAAGACACAACTTGAGATATTTACGTATTTTCCACAAAGGTACATATAGAGCATTGCAAATGCAATCCTCAGCCGATCTGATGTTAATATCAGATAGTAGAAAGACTTGGACTCTTGAAAACCCAACCCATGCAGTCATTGCCATTCCTGTCGTCGTCGTTTCATTTTCATACACAGTGACTTTGAATTTCCGTCCGACTCTCCATTTCCTTTCTGTCTTATCGATAGCAGCCAGATATTACTCTCTTATTTATGCATTGCAATTTCAACATGTGAGTGAATGCTCAATAGGCACGCATGCAAATCCTAAATTCCTAAACTCATTGTACTGATATATTCTACCGGGCATTTTATATACATTTTCTTGCATTTCCTTTCCATGCATTTTCTATTAAAATATCCTCCATCAACTACTACTCTCGTACACAATTCGATTTTCAATGAGAATGAGACTACCTAATGTAAAATCCTGCTTGCTCGTAACTTTACCACTATCTTAATATACTCAAATGTCTACCCTTTTTGATTTCACGTGTGCAATTTATACCAATGATGTAGAAAAGAGAAATATTATTATGTCAAGCATGCAACAAAATAAATGAAAATCCAATTTTCATTTCCAATTATTCCTTTCCCTCGCCATCGGAATCAGAATCAGAAAGAGGTTTTGTAAATTTGGAAAAATTTAACCCTGTGAACATTATTGTCCGTAAGTTTATGCCATTAGATGAGGATTTGTGGAAAAAGACACAAAGTTTCAAAGCAGCTAGCGTCTGTTTCTAAGAGAAAGGCATTCAACCATTTATTTCTAGAAAAGGAGTCCAAAAATAACATCCGTTCTCCAACTAACCCTTTCTGGCTGCATTTTTACTTTTAACTTTTAGCAGCTCATTTGAAATCTGCCCATTAGATTTTGTACTTGAGCATACCTATTAGCCTATTATGCATATAGCATCTGTTTGTTGTATATATGCACAATATGCTAAACTTAATAAGCAAAAGTACTTTTCCAATGCTTCTTTGACATGAATGAATGGAACTTTTGCTCACAAAATATAAGCCTCTCTGACTGAGAGACAAACTCATGAATACAAGATAAGACTCTCAGCAACAGAATGCTGAATCTGATTTGCGTCAGTCGGGGTAGACTGAAACTTATGGCTTGGTACTATATACTCTGTTGGAACTTCCTCTGTAGCTATCATCTCTTTGCATACTTTTAAAAAGTGACTTTGACAGACTCTCGAGTTATCTGAGATGTAGGCACTCAACTCAAGTCAGTCTCATTATGCATGGACGCTTTTCCAACCAAAGTATTTATTCACCAAATCCCATAAGTAAAGTGTCTCAAGATTTTCATGTCTATACAAGGAATGTATAATAAGCAACAGAACAGAAGTGGAAAGATTTCAAGTTTAATGAACGAGATAACGTGGAGTTTGGAAACTTCACACTTTGGAAATGAACATTATGCACTCAAGAATGACTGAAATTCAATCAATTTAAACTCACAAGAACAATAATTAGCTTTATGCTCTTCAAACTTAACTTCCGCAATTTGAATTGTTGTCAACATAACATTCGTAAAGAAATAATGAATGGTCTCTGGTCTGACCGTCGTATTTGTCACACTATGGTGTTGACTATTAAAAAATTTAGTAAATTGAATTTTACTGTGTTGAAAGTCCAACTAACGGTTTCATAAATCTTGAACTTTAACGTTTACAACTTCCTAAATAGCTTGTTCTGATTTTTTGATAAACATTTCTCGATAATAGTTTTTAACTAGAGGAGAGTAAAAAACCAATGAAGGGGTACATTGGTGGCTTAACATCATAAAATGTTGGACCAACCCACGGATTCTAATAAGATTGTGGTCGCCAGGGCACGACCGGAAGTTCATTAGTCAGCCACTAAAAAGCTGTTGCGTTTCTTTCATGGATATTTCAAAGTTTTGTTCCGTGAGTCAGTGAATGAAAGACTTGAAATAATTTACACATTCAACTGCTACTTAAATGGTAAACGGAACAGTGTCATGTTGTGGTCGTGGTGGGTTCCTTGAATCTATTTACATATCGGCAGCCAAGATAAGAGTCTGGGCTGGCAGCTTTACTCTACAATTATTCTTAATATTTCACAGCTTTTCCTCAGGATTATCTGGGACTGGGACGGACACAGTCGGATCGATTTTTCAGAACTTTTACATGTTTAACATAATACACATACTGGACTAGGTTCACAGTTCATGAGAACAGGGTTATTTTCATATTGGGCATCGGCATCACATCATCATGGAGAATTCTCCCACGCAATGAATATCCTCTTATTATTAGAACTAGTTCTCAAATAAACAGTTAGCAGCTACAAAAGGTTTCTACAGAAGGGATTAACTCTTTTTATGAGTTTGTTTTCAGGGCGTTGAGATCATTTTGAATATCTTTTTCTTTATGAACATTACAAAACAGAACAGAATCTTATTAAATCTTATTAAAAATTATATTTAATATAATTTCAGTTGACAATTCTCATTTATAATTTAAGGAGATTGACAAGTTCTTTTCTATATTTGAAATGGCCATGACTTACATTTAATAGCATAATCTTAAATGAAAGCACGATTAAAGATCAAATGAAAACTAATAATCTCACGAATGCAGTGCGCAAAGATTCTAAAAGAAATAAAGATTTTCATCAAGTTCAAAATGCATCTAGCCAATCAATCAAATGCATTCAGAAGATTTGACGTTCTGGGCAATTCTGGCATCAATTACGGGGGCAGCATAATAGAATACTTTTCAGATCTCCTCCCAACTTTGCAACAAAACTGACAGAAAGTAAAGATGCCCTCCAAGATGAACCCATCGATCAAGCACTACTAAAATTGCTTTCATATCAATCGTATCGCAACCGAAATCTATCAGACTATTGATAGGGGACTTTCTGACTTGGATACCTCTACAACTCTACAAATGAATCTCTAATTTAAGAACCCAGCCACAACTAACAAAAAGCTTGTTACAGGAATCAATGAACTCAATTTATACTAACAAGACCATGAAATTCTTAGCAAATTGGTTGGAGTTTATATCTCACAATATTATCATAAGAGCTTTTCATTTCAATCTGACAACAGGTCGACATTTGCTTAATATTGATAGTTTTTAATGCTAAAATTCTAAAACCGTTAAGTAAAGTATAGGAACTAATGGTTCAAAGTAAATAAAATGATTAAGAAGAGTATTTTTCTTTCAATTCATGAGATCAGAGACTCAAGAAAGTATATCACTCATTGAATTCATTCACTACTCAATAAGGGAAAGATGGTATAGGCAAAAACTTTTGAATGTTTAATACTCTATTGAATTCCCATTTAAAGAAATGATCTCTAAAGTTTCTTGAGATGGGCAGTCCACCAGGTTATTATCCAGGAGTATGAACTCATTGTCAGATCTCTCAGATCCTTAAAGCATTATTCATGCCCAAAGAAGAGAACCAAGCTTTGTGAAATTCTCTTTTTTTTTTGGTAAATATAGTAAACTCTTAATCTTATTTCTTTTCCCCTCTTCTTCTCGGTCCATAAACGACTCCATTTGATCTGAGTCACTCCGAAAATAACAAGTTCCGTGGAGGTGATACACAGGCTTAGGGTTACACTTACAGAAAATAAGAAATTATTTAATATGATATGATAACATGTAGTTGAAAAAATACTGAAAATAACGAAACCATGTTTTTTGATATCGATATGCTATGACTCCATTCGAGTAAATTTATCCAGTCATCATTTCTCCTCTTATAATATTTTATTTCCTTTGAAAGACGAAGCAAGTAGCGAATGATTTTTATTTTAACAACCTTTGTTCTTTTCAGATAATAAGCTCATGGAGAAGAGGAGCATCATCTCTATTCTTCATTGTTCATCTTTTCATATAAATATATATCTTGAGTGTATAATGTAGTAGTACATGAAAGATGCAGTTATATGAGGACGATAACATATGGATGGAAGTAATAGCAGAGCAGTTACCATCTTATGAATCTCAAGATGAGTGAGAAAGAAAATGTCGTAAAATAAAACACAACTTCCTTCTTTTCTTCCTCGACCATTTCCGCACTTTCCCCTCTTTCCATATTTATTATTAATATCAATGTAAATATAAATATGTGTAGATGGGGTTTGCATTTTTATTTTTTTACCCTAGTCTGTAAGTAAATGCAATTAGCCAAAAAGATAAGGTTAATGGAAAAATATTTATTCTGGTGTATAAGGTTCTAATAATTTTCTAAACACACCTTAGGAATTCAAAGAGCTCAAACAATGGGATTCGAAAAGACGTCTTGGCTAACAAGGTTGTCGAAAATGTTTTTGCCTCCCCGGTGTAGAAACATAATCGACAAACTAGGAAAATTGCATAGCTGCTGCATCAAACATACAATATGGGCAGTTCTGACTGCCATTAGAATTAAAGAAGATGAAAAAAACAAGAAAAACGCATCATAAATCTCAAAGTTGAAAACTCTGAAACCTTTTCATCCACAAAAGGAGAGGACTTGAAAACTTTTAATATTTTTCTGAAAGAGAAAATTCCGACTAAAAAATGCATCTTGTCCATAAACGGATTTCTGAAGAAGAATCCCTTTGTTTTTTCTGCAGCTTGAGACTTTCTGTCAAATTAAGAACTCTGAAGAATAACAATACTGCTGCTGTGAAAAAATGTCAAAATTCTCAAGTGACCATATAACAATAAAGTATAATAATATTATATGGATCTTCAGGAGAAGCCGATGGACATTTGTGACCCAGTAGGGTCTCTTACTCATTCCCAAATCCCAAGAAAGGACTCGATAGACTTTGAACTCCTTGACTTTTTCAGTAGACCATCCCTGATTTTATTCAACTTCTGTGGCTCTGTTGATAGTGATAGAATTTTATAACCGTTGTGACCATTGAATATCTCTCTTTAGACAGCTACCAGTAAAATTTAAAAGAATGATTTAAAATTTGGGTAACAAATACTTTGTAAGTGTTTGACTTGTATCACATTCAACGTAATGCAAACAAGGTGGCCCATTTCGGTAATGTAAAGCCAAAGCCAACCTATAGGAATTCTTTCTTGAGCTTTGACTTATTGTTACCACCACACTGGAATAAAAATAAAATTGCTGTCAACGTCGCCAGGACCTTGAGAGTTAATCTTGACTACAATCAAAAGGTGTCTTAAGAATTAAGGGTTCTTCGAAATGTAGGATTTTAAATCCTTGGAGGCAGAACATCAATGAGGATTTAACAATATTCATTCAGATTCTTTGACTTACAATAATGACCACACAAATGTACAATTTGGTTTTGCCCACCTTTTGTAGACTTTTTACATTGTTTATATTACTATATAATGTGTAATCCTTTTGTGTACTTCTGTTTGAATATGCAAATGACTTTATTTAAAGTACTCAATTCTTCGAAGCCCAAATCCACTTGTCTTTGTTGGCAGAAGGGAACATTTATATCTTTTAAAACACTCCCCTTTTCCCCCACAAACATTTATTTGAGAATGTACCTAACCACAAATGTAGTTTTTACTTGTCATATGAACATTTACAATTTGATTTGGTAATCACCTCCGGTTTACATATTTAAGTGTTTGAAGATTAATCTTACTTTAAAATCAAGGATATTTTTCTGTGCAAACCTTTATAATAGAATAAGCATAAGACACTTAATGATTGGAACTTAGTTTTGCAGGTTTAGACTTAAATCAAACATAACATAACATAACCGTATATCTGTTATGGAGCAAATGGAAAAATAACAATTATATTGAGGTAGATTGGAATGATTAAAGCATTTACTAATTACGAAATTATTTGGTACGTGACTAAATTGGAAAATAATAAAAATATCCCAATAGAGATAGATATGACTGCCAAAGCATATCTAATACCAATATTTAAGTACGGAAACAGATTGCCAAGAGCCAGCAGTCAAAGCAGTGAGATCATGATCCATACCAGAACAGTTTTGTATTGAAAATGCAGGCAGAATAAAAATCTGCATTCCAAATTGCTTGCATTGCACCAGATGTTTACAAAAAGATAAGATCAAACATCCTTTTCTTCTTCGTCATAATAATAATATCTTAATCCCTTCATATTTCATCCTGCCTTTCTGTAATCCGGCTTACATAGCATATTTCAGAATTCAGATATTCAGATCAAATCGAATCATTTTGAAAATTTTGATTTATTCACCCTGCCCTGCATCTTCATCCCCTTCATATTATAAAACATTGTAGTTCCAGGAATTATTTCAATTCAGATGCTAACTATATAAGATTAAAATTGTATGCCAAGGAGTAAAGTAAGAATCTCTTTATTGAACGTTTAAATGTTCAAGATAAAAATCATCTCTCCATATTTGGAATCAACTGACTGAAGGAATGAATCTCGTTCGACCTGCCCATGTTAGCGATATGCTTATTAAATCTGATTATAAAAAGAGATTCAACATGAGACTATTTTCCAGTGATTAGTCCCTCTTAAGTCTAACAGCATCAATGCATTTTTGTAATTGCATCTCTTCCTTTATATGGAATTTTGTTGCACTACATGACAAGGTATGCAGGGTGTCGTCTTCAAACTCAGAACTTTTTTACGATCATGTAATTGGCCAAGTTTGTCACATGCCTTATCAAGTATTATTGACAGCATAGATTAATTAATTAACTATATCGTCTGTAGTCTATAGCTCATATTTCATTTGTCTATTTGATAAAAAACCCTTTAATATAATTTCATTTTACATTCTGTGGCTATCTATCTACCTGTAGATTAATGAGTCTACGCTCACAACTTTACATTCCAGTTTTAAAAGATGTAAAAAAATTGAAAAATTCTCATTCGATTGAAAACTTTTAATAAAAAAACCATTAAAGAGATAATTACTTAGGAAAACACAAACACTTATTAGTTTTATACTACAGCCACAGCCTAATAAGCACATGAGACTTCACTCATGATAATAAAACTATAAATAGAATAACCTCATCTTCCTTTTTCCTTACTGCGTAAAACATCTAATTTGAAATCTCGAATTTGATTACTAGATAAAGATTAAATTGTAAAAATCCTTTTAATTTCTCTTTTTAAATTAAGTCGGCCGGCAACAACTATAAAGTTAAAAACAAAACCCAGGGGACTCACAAATTCAGTTCAATTTCATTTTGTTTGGCTAGCAAGCCTTAAGACTTATGAGTTTACAACATATATAAAAATAAATCATTGGTTATATTAATTTGTTTTTAAAATACATCGTCAGCCATCCGGAAGACATTATAATTTGTTAATATCATTGGTTCATCCGTAATGATCTTGTTGAACTCCTAACTCAGCAGATTAATCATTGACTAATTCATTCTAGTTAATTTAATTACAAATCAAATCACAGTGTACAAAACAAGGAGTACAGCACCAGAAGCAGATAATTAAAATCGGCTGTGCTTTGAGTAATCAAATTACAAATTACAATTTAAAAATTTTACGGGACTTTTGGTGAAATACCAAATGAACTATAAACAAAAGAAAGGAATAAGGAAATGCAGTAAGATTTTATAAATTTCTTGAGTATCAAAGTTCAATGTATAAATTCAAAGGAACAGTAGCTCCACACAAACGCCATTAAGGATGATCAACTGATTAGCTAACAGGTATTTAAGAACTTGATGACCGTCTTAGAGGTCCACCCGATTTCTCAGATGGGCTTGTCTTGCGTGTTGTTTTATTTTATTTACATCATCATAGCACATATCTTATAAAAACGTGTTTAGCATTCTACAAGTTTTTCACAGTCGATCGAACTCATCATCATCAACTATCGTCAGGCGAGAGAGAAGGGCAGATTTATTTCTACATCATGGTTCATATTATCTCCATCGTGTATTTTACTTGCACTTTAATTCAGTACTTTAATTAGAGTCCCCAAACAAAACCAGCTACCCATTTAACATAATGGAATGATGATTTAAATGGAAATATTCAACGAAAGTATAAAACATTGACCTTCTATACAAATTTTCAAGGAACTTGAACTTGAGTCAAGATCTTGTTTCCATTTCGTTGTTATTGTTATGTAATATTAATGTATAATGTCATGCAATGGTTGAATGCAATTTCAAAATGTCTCATAAAGCCATCAAGTAGCTCTTCTGAATCGCACGACCCAACAACAAGAATTAGGAAGTAAAATCGTATTAAAAATTCCTTTGCATTACAAAAATAGCGGATTATTGGTTTTCTCAATTTTTACTGCCTATTCAATCGACATTTATATAGACATCGATGAACATCTTGAACTAAGTATGAATTGCCACGCGTTTATAACTATGCAGATAAAAGAAGCCAAACTTGGACTTGCTGTTGTATCTTATACTTCCCGATTAAATTCACGTCCACTTTACTTTATAATCAATAAATGCGGTAAAGCCATAAAAAGATAAGGACAATCAAGAAAATTGCTGTTTTCTCTCTCTCCTTTGATTTTAATGCTGTATTTATTGCTTTCTATGCATAAATGTCTGTTGCATATGAATTTCCAATGCTAACTTCCCTTTGGCACGAAAGGATGAAATGGGAAAATTAAACTAAATAATAAAATATAAAACCCTAATGCATGGAATGAAGCATATATCACAATTCTCCCGTAACAGAACATCCACATAAAACAAGAGATCGCAACCCATAAAAATCTCAAAGTCTATAAAACGCAGATAAATATCACATTGGTCATTTTCAAATGTTCCGAATGCATAGTGTTTTTTTATGTGTAGATAATTTACTTTAGTCAAAGATTCCGTACAAGATTTTAAATCCCAATAGACTTGAATCTCTTGTGGAACTGTTTAAGGTTTAACTCTTCCGAAATCACACATGTAGGCATTGCACAATGAATATTCTTAGTACAAGACAGTGCTATATATGTTGGTGTGGATAAAAAGGACCCCAGACAGTTTTCTAACACAGAGAGAGGGTTTAGATTTATAGCAGCAATATAATTTTTTGTGTACGTTTGAATTAAAAGTTCATCACCCCGTCCATTGCATTGCTAGGAACTCTTGAGACTTTGACGATACATACTACATACATACATACATACAATGAGAAAGACGTATATACGCCTCTTGGTCTTATTGATAGATTGAACTTTTTAAGTGTTTAGGAATCCACTTTGTTAAGTGGTATATGGGAGAAAACGGCAACTTTATTGCATGTTTGTCAACATTTGTTATGCGTGTAAAGTACGTGAAAACATGAAATAAAAACCCTCATAATGGTTCAATCATTCTCCCAATCACTAATCATTGCATTCAATGCAAAAGCAATAAAAATCAACTTGATCGTTTATTCATTATTTTGGGGATTCATAAATTCACCCATAGAACATCCACATAAAGTCATAAAATACTTTGCATATGAATTCATTTATGAATACCGATGGACCGACCGACTGACAGATTAAATCTTTAACTACTATATTCATGATGAAAGTTCAAGGCTTTTCTTGATTTCCTTGATGGATTTATTTTCAAAGAAATATAAACAGAAAATCCCATAATTATAATTACAGCTTGTTAATGATTAGCTGCACAATTGGGAGTGGAGAAACTTAATATCAATTCCCACAAATCTGAATACAGCAATCAAGCAGAGCATGTGATTATAATATAATTAACATTGATTAAATGATGTGCTCAACTGAAGAGTGTAACAAAGGAGAAATTAATTAATATTCAGAATTTATTACATTCGTCTCAGCCTATTTGAAATGCTGTATGTCAGTGTCACATTTTACTCGTCTATTTCTGCTCTCTCTTCTCTACTATTTATTAATAACACGCTTGTCTTTCTCAGTCTCCTTAATTTAACAGGATTCTCTGGAAATGATATAATTTGACGAAAGAGAACTTGAAACAGATGAAACCCCTCTCATTTCTTAATGATTATGATGATATTTACTTATGAGACCTTATTGGGTTGTGGTGGTGGGTAATAAATCCAGAATCCACCATATCTTCTTGAGTGATTGTGACTTATCAAGAAAGCGATCTTACAATTAATTTGGATAGAGTGTACGGAAGTGTATGAATCTCTGGATTATCTTTTAGGCAACAGGATGTGACATTTGTCACTTTCACTATTTAATGGAAAGGCATATATTTATAAAGGATGTAGAGATAATCTTACCACTCCATCGAATGGAAATCCATAAATGCTAGAATCAATTCCAAATAACTCTTCATAATTGCTATAGGCTCCACTGCCACTTGTACTAGAAGAACATCTAGAGCTTATAGATGAGGATGATATCGTGGAAGCAGCATAGGATGATACATTGCTCGAATTGATTGAAGCAGATGACCCTCTTCGTTTTATTGTCATTGTCGTTGGACCATTCGAACATTTATTGGAGTTTGGTATCTCAAATCTTACTTCACGATGTGTATTTTTATTTTTACTAGGAGAAAAGGGCGGAAGAGATGTGTTTCCCATGTTATTTTTACCACAAATACCATTACTATTAAAACCTTTTTTAAGACTGTCGCACTGGCACATATCGTCTACAGAAAGTTGAGATTTCTTCCCAGAACCATTTCCGACACTACTACCATTAGGATTTGCCCCTCGACTTCCTGATATAGATAGTGGGGACTTTGGGGAATAACTCGTATGCAAAATTGGAGGCATTATTTCTACCTTTGGTCTAGGAGGGTCCATAAGATTTAAATAATCACATGCAAACTTAGATTGGCGAAATGACCAACTTGTCGAAATATCTTTTTCAGTTCCATCACTATTATTTGTCAAAGATCCAACACCTCCACCATAAAGTGTCTCTCGATCAGTCCGACTTTTGCAACTAAAAGTACTTCGAAGCCTGTTCGTAGTTTTTCTTTCGAATCTTAAACTCATTTTGCTTGTTTTATATTATAATGAAACCAGTTTGAAATTTAATGCAGAAGAGAGTACTTCCCCTGAAACAAATCTTAAATTGATGTGCAATACCTCCCACAATCAGCAATGCACGCAAGACTTGAATTGCATTATTATAGTAAAGTATTATCAACCACTTTTGCTGCTCACAACAACTAGCAACCAGTTTGATTCCGATACGGTATTGATTTAATGTCTTCGAAAGACGTACATGTGGTGAACAATGCTAAAAGGAGTCACTCACTTAGAACCGTTTTTATAAAATACTTTACGCTTGATCTTAATAGAAGTTTAAAATTATAGTCATTTATAAATGGAAAAATTCACGTACTTCATAAATTGCACAATCTCAGTGCTGGGTTAAAGGTTTTTTAAAATTTAAAACACGATTGCACAGATGTATAATAAATAGTAAGTGCCGGGTCTTCACTCAACATGGAACTAAAATCAAGTCTGAAAAATATTTTTACAGCGGCTTCAGAGGAACTGAGAAACAAGTGCCTTGCAACAAATAACTGAAGGGTCCCAAACCTAATCTCTCGACACCACAATACTACGATACGATACGACTATGCACTATTTTAATGCTGCATGGATGACTACTACAACGACCGATATGGCTGACTGTTAAATTTGAAATGTTGGGTACAGTTTGAAAGGGATGAAATAAACGCTAAACGAAGGGCAGCTGGAGAGTAGAAGATCTTGTTAGGATTTGAGATTTCAGTTTTAGAAGGGACCCCTGCCACTCCAGCTTGGCTCTTCTGTCCATCTTCACTCTCAGGTTAACACATTCAAACATCATCTTTCAAACTACAAAAACCCTATCGCTTCAACTTGCTCTGCCAAATAGTAATAATATTCACATACAAAGATATACAACAGAGAACGATTCATTTTATCACTCTATTCAATCTGCCCCTTCTTCCTTATAGTAACTTTTACTGCTTACTTTACACATGCATTTTACACTTTAAAGATTTTTAAGCTTTAAAACTTTCAATCCATCCCCATCATCCCATCCATCCAATATTGTGGATCCAATGGCCCATTCTTCATCCCTTTGTATAGCATTCTCCAAACTTCAACCAAGCCATGCCATGCAGTATAAATACGAATAGTATAGTATACTGCTTTGCTTATTCAATGGAAATTCATATGCAGTATGCAGTTAAAGTTCATGTAATAACGCTACAGTCAATTCAATCTTCAATAGAGTTTTACTCCATTTCAGTATTAAATTAGTTTAAGCAACGGACATTAAAAAATTACAACCCCTATTTAACTATGAAATACTTTGTGATTTTAGTAAACCTATGAAAAATGAGTTTGCCGTTTGCCCACCCTGTATCAAAGCAGTATGAAGAGAATCCAATCTAAATACATATGTAATATTCATCATGCTTTAGGATTAGAGTAAGGAAACGACAACCTTCATGTCCATGATTCTTTTAGTTGACGACCCAAAGTTCAGTAAGATAAAAAAAACCGTTTATAATATTTGAATGTGTAAAGGCAAACAGATCAGAGGGTAACTTTTAACACTAGTATACCTACCTACTATATTTTACTATGGCATATAGGAGGGAACGGGTGGAATATTTTAACTCTTATACTTTTATACGCAATGCGATAAAATACTGAAGAGAAAAACATCTCATTTTATAGTTATGACTGTTTGTATTGGAAATCATCGCTCCTGAAGAAGATTCCAAACAGGATTTCTGTTTGATCCTTTAGTGAATTTAGATGAGACTCTCCATTTCTCTTGGCTCCATAGTACAATTGAAGGGAATATAATTATTGACTTTGGAATGCAATAATAATAAAACTATTCTCTAAGGAATATCGCTAATATGCACATAGAGACACGTTTTATTTGATTATCCCTTTGTTCAATGTCTTTGTTCGTACGATGAGATAAGACAAAAAAATCTGATTGTGCGTTATTTGCGAGAGAATGATGAGATTGAGATGCCCATTTTTTGATATTTTAGTAGCCAAGAGATATAGATTTTTCCCTATTTCATTTAGTGCGTTGCCCTTATAATAGCTTGTCTAAATATTGAGAGCCGATCCCTAAAAAGGCCATTCATTAGTACTAGGGCCAGCAAAGATATGCATATTTTTCCTATTTCCTGTCCCACCCTCATTAATACACTGCAAACTGCAATCGGTTAACATTGGGGCTCATTGTCCAGTGTGTCTGCTACAAAAGCAAGTTCTTTGTTAGGCAGATCGAATGTAATAACAATGAATGAGAGCATCGCAAAGCCCGTTAATTTTGGAATGAAAAGGCACCATATGTGACAAGATGCATTCATTATTTCTTGTTCGCTGAAATACAAAACTACTACTGTAATCTTTCCCAACTGATGAGGGCCTTCCAGCCTTCACTCGCCAAAAATTGAAAAGAGCACTTATTTCCTCAGTTTCGATGGCCATTACCATTAAAGTACATTCATAAAAGCATATAAAAGAGTCCCATACGGCAATCGGTTTTTTTGGATTGTGTCGGGATGTTTTTCCTATAATTATTTGTGTTTCCCTTCTGTCATGGACAACTCAAATCGATAATGAGAATAGCAATTTTGAACTAAATAAACTAAAATGATCCTTTTTTTGAATAGTAAATGTAATTCAAATGCAACGCTAAAATAGTACTAATGCAATGTATTTTTAAATGTTTGATGAATTTTTACACGAGCAAAACCTGGCTGGATAAAAAGCCACAATTAATCTAAAGTTTAATTATATCAGACAGATTGGACTATACATACGCAGATGGAAATAATTCTCACATTGTAAATTTAGTACGTGGTTACGAGTTATTGGTTTGGTCTTTTGTTTATAACAGAAATCCTCTGGAATCTCTCACATTGCATTTTCAATTTTACACTTGACAATTGCTACGGTCAATACAGCAAAGGAAATGCAATGCAAACAATCGTAATGTAAAGAGATGTGGTAATAATAACAAGGATATTGCGTTGGGGGTAAGACAAGTAGACTTAGACAAGTCGTAAATTAAAGGAAGAGAGTTCTAATCACGAATTCGTCCTCAGGGGACTTCATCCAGCACATATCCGAATAAATCTCACTCAGAAATAGAAATACAGCGATTCGATATGGCCTTGGCTCTTCTATGTTCATTGTGGTAGGATAACAGCAGCACGTGGCAGTTTGTTCTTTCTTCATTATTATTATCTGATAGTCGAAATAGTAGAATAAGAGAATGAAATGGCTTTAAAAAGGAAAATAATACAAATGTATAGAAAGGGAGAAAAACTGACAAGTACCAACAAATAATACAACTCTTGTGAGTCCCTACGCACTTTTTAACAAGCTAAAAATATCAGTACAGTCCGAGATATCCACATCTTTCTCTGAAGACCTGAAACCTTATAGGATTTCCTATTTATATCAATACCATAAAATAGTCATCTTATTTTATTCATATTATCCCATGTCAAAGAGTTTCCTTATATGTATTTGAATATTGACATTGAATGGAAACATTTTAATTGCAGCATAGTACTAATAAATATAGTTATAATACATACAATACCCAATGATAAACTTCCAATAAAAAGGAACAATGAGTATTTTGGTAACAATAGGGGGGAGTCTTCTTGAGTTTTTGAACTTTAAAATTTAAACTCATCTCCTCGTTTCATATTGTTACGAAAAACAAATGGATAAATGAAGTCCATTTTCAGATAAAAGTGCACCTGGCATGTGCCCACAGAACAGAGGAGCAGCAGAGAAGGACTTCAAGGATCTCGGAAGTGTACGAAGAAATATAATCTTTCATGTCGAGGATGCCTCACGTGTGCCTAGAAAAAACTCCAAACCAATAATCAAAACCAATTTCCAATCCCTTCTCTGCATGTGGATGTGACATGTGTATTTTAAATTACTGACTGTATTTTTCTAAAATTTACGATATGCCATTTAGAAATTTAAAACCCTCTGAAACTTTCTGAGCGCGTTGTGAAGTAAAGTTGCCCTAAATCAGAAAGTCTGTAGTTGAAATTAAATGTACATTTGTACATCAACATCTGTCCTGGATTATCCATTTAGGCGTTTTCCACAAACAACTATCTGGAAGAATATTTATTTACGCATTTCTGATTTATTCATCTGCCACACACCATAACATGAGAATTAGTAAGACATCCACAAGATATCTTTGATATTTTTCAACGTCTAAAGCATAAAAATGAGGACAGAGAAAAGGACTTTAATTTTAATGATTTTTTTTCTACTGTTTTATTATAAGAGCTATTTTAATTGATTAGTTTTAGTTGTCCCTTATTCCTTTTTAAATACAGTGCTGAAATATTTAATTATGTAATGAGGCTTCCCCCGTTCCTGGTATATGAATAAATATGAATATGACATTATTATTCTGTGAAATCTAATTGTAAATGGTAATTAGTAAACTGCAATCTCTTGTAATCTCCACCATAATGCTAGATTGAGGGAGATAAGAAATGTTGAAAATGGAACTAAAATAATAATAATAATGTAGCATGAGGGTGGCATGGCACAACCTAATCTAATGGCACGTTCTGTTCTTCTGAACCCTTACATTAGAAATGCATAGAAAAACACGATATCTGTATCTGTGGAAAGCTGTGGCACTCGTCACTCTAAAACTGTTATTAAAACTCGTAAACTTTTAAAAGGAGCTTAAAATTGAAAGGTATATAATAATACATTGAGGAGAAAGAAGTAGTACAAGTACTTCTACAACTCCTACACTTTTGAAATATGCAATATTCTCTAATGAAATTTAGAGAACAGCTGCACTTCCAAGGCTCTCATTGATGATAGGTGTGACAAGGGAACAAGAGTCCTAGTAATCTTCTAATGGTGCAGCATCCAACATGAAATCTTAAACCCCAACGACAACCTACTATTGGTCTATGTTCAATGCTTCAAGAGATGAACCTTATTATAGAAGATGCAGACAAAATAAACCAAAAACACCGGTCTCTTCGTCAAGAAAACAGGGGAGCAGATGGTCATGAACTTCCGTCTCGGTTTCTTTCCGTAATGAGGCCTTCCTTCTTTAAATCCCCTTCTTAGAGGGTTTCAATTCCAAAGACACAAAGAAAGATCTGAAGGAGGCAGCTATTAATGGGAAATACAGTAGCATTATCATTACATTATTATTGTTATGAAAACTTCATAAACTTAGCACCTTTGACACGGCATGGATTTTAATTTAATGTACAATGTACAACTTAAATAGAACTCTTGAGATGAAATGAATTTCCATTGTGTAGCACCTAAATCCATTAAGGGGGAACGGTGAAAATGAACCCCAAAGAATTGTATCATCGTATCAACTTTTACTTTTTGTATTTATTTACTCAGGACAGGAAGAAGAACGTAATGATTGGATTTACCCCACCAGTTACCAGCCTAAGAATCCTAAGATCACAACTGTGAGACTGTGAGCTATGATTGTCCATCTCAACTTCCACGTCTTGTCAAAGCCACCCTCGCAATCAATACCCAACATTGTACAAACAATAAGAGCTATAGATCTGCATTAGTGTCACAGTTATTTATAGTCTGACGAAACAACCCTCGTTCTATCACCTCCGTCGAACTTTAATGTACAATATTATATCGTAAAGTAAAATATAGTATTTCCCCATCTTCTGTACTTCCTGCTTGTGCTTGCTTAGAAATATAGAAATCGTTTAAAAAGGGAATGCAGCTAGAAATTTTGCTTCAGATAAAACTCACAATTCAATTAACATAACTTTCTCTCCCTCTACTTTTCTTATGAGGGAGGACTTAAATGTATATAAATAAAAAGCAGGTGAATCCAACTAGTTGAAGGTTGAAATCATTATTACGAACAAAGTCGTTCATTGCGTTATATGCACCTCAATAATGCAGCACTGACCCTAGCTTTATTTACACCATCAACAAATAGAAGAAACCACCTGCAAAATCTGTCAAGGAAAGTGCCCTCAAAAAGGCAAATAAAGCTAAGAAAACAAACTTTCTTCCCCTCCGACATCTAATGATCTAATGCCCAGCTTATTGGGGTTCTCTTGGTTCATTTCTGTAGAATAATGGTTTCCACCACGAGTTTAGAAAATTACCGACCACCTACCTATACAGCTTCAGCTTTATTTACAAGATAAGAGTTATGCATGCTGGTTTGATTAGAATTTTAAAATTGGAATTTATGAACCCCTACAATTCATTTCAGGTCAAATGCTTCATAATAAGGGTTTAAATTTTAATGCTAACGATGCCATAAACTAGATCAGGAGAAAGTGCAAGTGCAGGTAAATTGAGCAATAATATTAAAATTTCAAAAGTTTCAGAAGGAGAGGGGCACAATCGGAGTTTTGTCGGCTACAATCATTTATTCGGACATTAATCATTTCCTTCGGGATTATTTGACATTTCCAGTGAAATCAAATTACCCGAAGTAATTCAAGTGAAAAGCCTTCCTCGAATCTTGCCTTTTACTTTCCCAAGAAATTGGTGAGTCATGCACAACTTCAAATACTTCTGTTGGAATACGCGAAGGGAACTTTTCACATTTCATTTTATTCCGACATTGAATCTTTCGCTCATCTTGGGAAGTGAACCACCAATAATATCCCTCGCGATAAAAATCAAACTAATTTGAATTTATATAAATTAAATGTGCGATGCAAAATTATCATAAGACTATTTTTCATCTATTGTCATTTTCTTTAAAAATTTTGTATGACCGACCACAAATAATGGAATTGATAATTGATCAGCATAAAACAAGTGATAAATTACTAACCGTTGTGAGACTATCCAATTCTGCTAGCCAAGTATCCAGCAATGCGTTAGAATCTCTTGTTCCGACTTTATTGCTTGGATTATTTGCAACTCCATCTTCTCCGTCAGATTCGTCAGATCCACTCTCGTAATTAGTTTCCTGATTGATCTCTTCCTCCATGGTTGACTATTTCCAATTCCTCTATCTACTAATTAACACTTTTCTGTGACACTCTCCGATGAAATGTGTTGATTTACTCCAGATACCTGTCCCACTTAACAATGTCGCTTTTTTGTTTTTTTGTCACGTAAATGAATCAGAATCACCAATCCCTGTAATAGTTAAAAATAATTATTACTGTTAAAACCTCGAACTAAATTTTTATTTTAATCACTTTATTAATAGTGTATTTGCAAAATGAAAATACCACCAACGGAGTACATGCGTACGTAAATTATATACGTAACGGTTCATTGGTTGCTTAAATCAGTGTGAATTCCTATAAACAGTAGAAATAAAATTCAGAGTGAGAGAGAGAGAATACTGCTGGAGTTTCCAGGAAAATTTAACCGATAACTTAGAAGCAACCAAATTATTATACATTAACATTACCACAGAGGAAAACCAGATAAAACTTAACTATATACGTTAATGGGGGAGATGGATGAGAGCAGTCAGGATCTGAATATTAATAATAATACTTATATGTTCATAAAGTCAACCAAAAGTCATTGTATTATCACTTAATGTGCATAATACTTATTACTTAAATTATATTTGAATATTTGTATGAATTGAGTAGATAATATGCAACTCATTTCGTTAAAATGTTTTTAATTTTAATGTTTCTTTTATGTTATTTTGTTCAAAACAAGGTCTCGCTTCAAAATTAATTCTAAAAAATATAAAATTAGTAAAATTACATTTCACGTAATTTTATACAATTAATAATAATTCACTTACAAACTTATTAATGATCCCACTTGATAAATTTTTATCAGTAGTTGTGCAGTGATAATGCAATTTTTTATTGTTTCATTAAAACAGAACGACGAGTCACACAAGCCATTGAATTGATTTGAATATTGTTGAATTGAATTATTATGATTTGTATTCTATTTGGAAGAACCCAAGCAATTAAATTGCACACAATCCACTTTTAAATCTGGGACACTATTAACAGAACACTGCATTAAATGTTCCAGTTTTCAATCGTGAATATTTCTATATAGCATTATTAAGCATATACCATAGGAATAAATACAATTTCTCAAGTTACATTCATTCATTGGGAAATGTTAACTGCAATACAAGAATGGTTTATTGAGTCATTTGGCAAATTAGATTGGCATTGAAGGCTAATACTCTAAATTGCGATCTGTATTAAGTAACTGTCCTTAAATATCAACACAGAGGAATATCCTTGCTTTAATATGGAATTGTGACTTAAGGAAGGAATAAAAATAAAAATTGCCAGATCATTAGAATTAGAAAGAACATTTGTCTTCACAGAGAATTAAAATTTAATCCCATGAAACAGCCGAAGTGATTGTATTAGCAATATTATACATAATTTTATTTACAGTATAGAGAACAAAATTATTAAAACCACCCGTATTTCCCATATAGTTAGAACGATGATAACTTCCATCATTGATAACATGTTATGGATGTAAGTACTATAGTACTTTTCGACATTTGTGTAATGCAGACTTTGTAGAAACGGATATTGAATTTCCTCGTTCTCATTTCGCCAACTCTATATCATCCATTAGACAAATGTAAAACCCAAAGTCTGAAATCTCATTAGCTGGAAAAACTAAAATCACTCAAAATGTATTTGCTAATTAATCGAGGAAAGTAAACAAACACGAACCAAAGTCTCAATTAGTAAGTTGGATGATTAGTTGTCAAGAAAGTTGATCTACTGTATGAAGACTAATTATCAGATTAGTGCAAAACACACACCGACACCACCCACACATATACATGCACATAAAATAATCCCAAAGTTGTTTTGTAAGTAAAATCTAGTAAAATGTTGGGAGTGGCTGCAGAATGCCATGAGCTTTAAGAATTCTAGTAAAAGTCATGGATAATTTATTATTGTGTGTAAAAACCCCACACTGCTGTGCTGCTGACAAATTCTTTTGTTGGTATTCGTATTCTACTGAAAAAGTACCAATGTACTACTGGAACAGTAAAAAGTATTTTTGAAATTCTGCTACTTCTGCCCATCATTACCATTTACCATTAACTATAAACTACGACTAGTGGAAGGAAGGTTATAAAGTACGAAGGAGAAGTGTTGCAAAAATTAAATTTTCTGGGCTTGAAGGGTTCTTATGGAATTATGCGGCGGATAGAGTTGAAGGAACTCAGAGGATCGTAAATAAGGGCATTTTTACTTAACTTGTCTTCACAAGTCATAAACTATGGGATATTTTTGAAAAATTCAATTTCATTTTTAGCTTTTTGCTGTTCTGTATAGTTTGACCTCAATTCTAATGTCACAATATAATACGATGAATGGAGGATGAGATGACCATTGTTAGCCTTGTGACAGAACTTTCCGCAAAATCATCAAATGTTTTCGAGAAAATAGAGCAAATCAAGTCAAATCCCTGATCCTAAATCTCTGAGAGCTTTCCGGTCTAGTTTTGCTCCATTAACTCATTTCATATCATAATTGGGCAATTTGCCACGTCTTCCATTGTCACTGATTACACTTTCCC
>JAQFZB010000121.1:0-29391 GCA_034695165.1 Desoria trispinata
GTACTTGAAATCATTACTTACTTAATACTTCATGCATATGGATGAGAACGATATGGAAGCCATTTTTAACTACTACCAATCATCATCATGTCATTTATTTCTAGACCATGGGATTCTGTGGTTTATAGAATTTTGTTGATTTGTTTCGCCAAAGTGTGAGAATTTTCCCTGTCACTGCACCCACCAACTTTTATTTTGTCTGTTTTCCTATAATTTCTAATGAAATATATGTATTTTGTTTGAAAGCTGTAAAAAATTCCCGTACTGATAAAATTTAGAAGGTAGATTGAACTAGGAATTAAAAACATTATTTGGCATTGCACATAAATACGACAGATGTTTTTAAAATTTCATAAAATAAAGAAAGGTTTTAGTTTTATCAAGGATTAATTGCAGCAGAAATTAAATTATTTCCAAAAAATATTCAGTCCAACCCATTTGTCACGAATTACTATTCTAATTGTGAGAAAACCTATGAATAATATAATGCTGAGAAATTTCAGCCGCTTGAAATATCAGGCGTTAATAATTGTTCTTTTATTCTTGACTTGCACTGCTGAAAATTATAACACTCAAAGTTAAAAGTGAATGTCTGTCAATTAGTTAGGTATCCCTACTGCATAGACGTGTTTTTTTGCATTAATTACTCTAAATATAGTGGAACAATGAGGCGTTTAAATAAGCTTGATTACCTTCACATTTTGGGAGTTAATCATTAAATGCAAAATGAGTCATAAAACCTTTTAGTTACTTTTGTATAGCTTCCGATGGCTTTTATTAATAAAAGGACACTTAAACACATTTAAAAAATAAGTCGTTTAAGGATAATAAAGGTTGAGCAAATTAATTGGCACCCAATCAATAATTAGAATTTGACAAGCTAATATACTAATGCAACAATAATTATTATTCTGAAATTCGCAGATAATAATGATATGTGAAAAAGTTTGTTATAAAGTATCTGACTTTTGTAGATTTACTGCAAAGGGTTTTGCAATAACTCCCATTTTGAGAATTAGATTGTAGAGTAATGATCAATGTTAAAACTTTTCTATCCCCATTATTTTGGATAGTGGAAATATAATATTTAAAATAAATTAATATTTTTGGATGTATTTATGGTTATTCAGGTGTGTCATGGGGCAGATTTAGCAATACAAATCCCCGTATCGGATTTCCAAGACCCGAATGGGATTTACAGATTGGATTATGATCCTCCGATCGGTTATCCTGAACCAAACTCCACATTTCTAGCCGCAGATATTTCCAATACCATTAGTTTTTCACAAGGTCTGCCGGGTACAAAGTATCAATTTCGACTTCATTATACGAACAACACGATCCATGATTGGCTTACATGGACGGCATCAATTACGACGAGTAAGTGAAATTAATATCCTTCTTCCCTTCATTTGTGTTTCGATTGGGGTTCCGGATTGTCTACGGTTTCATTCCATAGAGTGTGTGATGAAAAACTTAGTTTAATAAACTAATGTTAACTTTTTTATTTTGATAATAGCTCCAGATCCGCCTGCAAATTTATCCATAAATGTAAGGCCAAATAAACATGTACATTTAACCTGGGATTCACCATCAATTGGAGGTTTTACAAAATTCAAACTAAGATTGATACCACTATCGGATCGAGATGCTCAGCCAAGAAATTTTATTGAGGAGAAACCTCCGGTCATTCTGCGAGATCTGGTCGCAGGGGCTTCCTATGAAATACAATTGTACACAATGTTCGAGAATAAAGAATCCACAGCATATATTTCGGGAAATTTCACAACTAGTGAGTTTAAATGGAATGACAAAGGATTTAGTTTTTTTACATGAACCATTAATTTAATTTGTTTTTAAAATTATAGAACCAAATACACCGGGACGCTTCATTGTGTGGTATCGAAATGAAACAACTCTTTTGGTACTGTGGCAGCCACCTTATCCACCCGGCGTATTTTCTGGCTATAAGGTACATTTATACTAAATATATGTAAAAGAAATCTTTGTAAATAATATTATTATTTGATTATTTAATCAATCAATTGTAGGTTCAAATAGGGCCCCAAGATGCTGTAGAAAGTGTGCTATATGTTCCTAAAGAAGGAGATCCTCCAGGACCAGCTCAAGCTGCGTTCAATAATCTGGTGCCCGGGCGAGCATATAATATTTCAGTAGAAACGGTCAGTGAAGATCAGATTTCACCTCCAACTACAGCGCAGTATCGGACGGTTCCACTCAGACCTGGAAATATTACATTTGACCCCGAATTGATTACGTCGTACAGTTTCCAAGTTTCTTGGCTTCCTCCAAATGGCTACAGGTAACTAAACCTTATCAATATTAACTCACACAAAGAATTATTTAATCAAACGGTAAAGAATGTGACAGTAATAATACATTTTCATCTTTATCAGTGAATTTGATCGCTACCAAGTACAAAAGGGTGGTTTAAAAAATCAAACTCCATTAACAATATTGCGCGATGCACCAACTGTAGCAACCTTTGATAAAAATCTTGAACCTGGTCACACTTATTCAATACAAGTGAAAACTTTTTCCGACAAAGTTCCATCGTGGACAACAGTAGCAAATGTCACTACTAGACCACTTCCAGTTTTAAATGTTGTGAATAGTACAGATCCTTCTACGGGAGACATTTTAATTGAATGGACACCTGACCCAACCTCAAAACAAGATCACTACAGGGTATGCAAATTTTTATTTTTTGTACTGGTTATGCAAGACACTTAAAAATGTTTTAATAGATTACTAGCCAAGAAGCCGAAGCATTCGGCGGAGACGTCAATTCTGTGATTGTGGAACACCCTCAATTTTTAATGTCCAGCCTTTTTCCAGGTCGTAATTATTCCATTAGTATCCAAGCCGTATCCAATAACATGGAGTCAGATGAAGTCACTGTATTCCAAGCAACCCGTACGTTCATTATTTAAAATTTCGGTTAAAGAATTATAATTAATTTTGGATCATAATTATTTCTGTTTTTAGGTCCATCTTCACCAATTGTTGAGAATATTACAGCCATTGATCGGGGGCTCACGATATCATGGAAATCAGACGTCACTTCGAAACAGGAGTTGTATTTAGTGATTTATAAACGGAACGACACTGGAGAAGTGTTCAATGCAACAACTGTCGATGGACAGATTGTCGTTAATGATTTATACCCTGGAGCTGCTTATAATATTCAACTTTTTGCCGTTTCCCATGGATTATTATCAGAACGACATGATTATTTCCAAACAGTCTGTAAGTATTATGGTTCATGAGCATGTTTCATTTGTACATAAGTACATACCGGATTTCATTTTTTCATTTGACTTTTTACAGTTCCAAATCCACCAAGAAATCTTACAGCGATTAGGGTTTCAAATTCCTCTATATTCATACGCTGGCTCCCACCAGTTAATTCATTATACTCCGGCTACGTTCTCCGATATCGTACAAATGATAATGATACATGGTCTGAAATCAATTTACCAAATAGCTCAACAGAAAAAGAAGTCACAAACCTTTTACCAGGAGAAAGGTATATTATACGTGTTAATACCGTCAGTTATCGCGCAGAACCCACTAATCCACAACAGATTATACAAACAGTTCGTAAGTAAATTTACACAATAATTCTCGAAAATTTAAAACTTTGTGAATAAAAGTATTTTTGATTATTTCTTTAGGCCCAGGAGGTGTAACCAACGTAAAGAAGGATGTAGATGCTTCCAATATCACTCTTACTTGGGATCGACCATTAGGTCGCATAGAATCATACAGAATAAAATGGATGGCTATTGATAGGATTCCTCTTGATGCTGATGAAGATGGAGAAGAACTTCCTAACAATTCGGATGAAGACAAATCTGCGCTATTACGAGGGGAAAAGACCGTTGCACAAGAAGTTTGGGGTGAAACGGTTAAAATTCCTATTTTTCCACTTATGTCTGGTGTCGCGTATACAATTCGTGTTGAAACAACTTCATATGGAATGAAAGGAGATGAGTACAATACAACCATCCGAACATGTATGTAATATTGTTTAAAAAACGGCTATGCTAAAAGCATATCTCAACAGAAATAATCCTTAATATTGATGTATATATGAAATTTTTACAGTGCCATTAATAACATCAGAAGTCTATATTGTCAACAACATTAATATGAAATCAGAGGTCACATTAACTTTTACTGCAACGCCCCATTCTATATCATTATTTGACCGATACCGATTCCAATTGTCGGATCCTTCAATTCCACCAAAAGAAAAACTGGCCAATGAAACTGATAGAAAGGTTACTTTTGATGGACTTGTACCTGGGAGATCTTACAATTTCACAATTTGGACGGTATCGAAAGATGTCACAAGTCGTCCACTTTTACGTCATGATAGACTATGTAAATTCAAATAGTAGCCCTTCCTTAGATAGCCGTAATGTATAACTGTTTTATCTTAACACCCAACAGATCCAGAATCTATCACACGAATTAATGCTACATATATAAGTGACCGAGAGATAACTCTTGAGTGGGACACACCTCCTGGGGATTATGAAGCGTTTGAAGTTCAATACATCAATGCAGATGAACGCTTGGTAGATAATTTGACCTTGCATCCATCCGTCACCATAACAGGATTAAGGCCATTTAGGAATTACACTTTCACTGTGATTGTGCAATGTGGAATTGATGCAAATGTTTTACGAAGATCAAATCCTGTTTCGGCAGTGTTTAGTACCAAAGAGTCAAAACCTGGCCAAGTCCAGCACTTTGAACCCATTGAACTTTTCCCCAATAATATCACATTTGAGTGGACACTCTCTGAAGCTTTCCATAATGGTATCTTGACGGGATATGTGATTAATTATGGTCTTAAGGTAATTTTAAAATACAGTAATGAATTAATATGTACGATTTTGCGACAAAAGTTCTAATTTTTCTTCTTTTTTACTTCAGGATCAACCCTTAAACGGAAGTCGAAGATTTAGTCCACGAGAATCACGTGGAACGATTCTTGGTCTACAACCTGGAATGTTGTACACATTTTCTATTGAGGCACATACAAAAATTGGCGCAGGACCACCAAAGCGCATCCACAAGAAAATGCCTATCCGAGCACCACCTCGCCCAGACAAGGGTGCACAACCGGAGGAAGTTTCCAGAACGTCATCCACAATCAATATTCGATTTAGACACAATTACTTCTCCAATAAAAATGGCGAAGTAAAAAAGTATACCGTAATTGTGGCTGAAGACACCGAATTTGACACCGTAGTAAATGAAAGTGAACAACCAAGAACCTGGGCAGAAGTTCAATCCTATAGTCGTTGGCCGGCATACATGGTATTTTGAATTCAATTTTCCATTAATTTTTTTTGCATAGGTATTATTTTCAATTATTTTGATTGTTTTTCGTAGGCCATCGACCCACACAATCCTTTCAAACGTGGTGCAGTTGCAGACTTTGAAATAGGAGCAAATAAAACTTGTCCCCAAGATCGAAAATTTTACTGCAACGGTCCACTTCGAAGTGGAAGAACATATTTTGTAAAAATTCGAGCATTCACCGACGACGATAAGTACAGTGAGACTGTGTACAAAGCTATGGCTACAGACACTGACAATACGTGGCTTATCCTTACACTTGCAATTCTTCTCACTTTGGTCATCATCTTTGCCGCATGTCTTCTCATCTCTCGAGACAAACGTATTGAAAAATGTAGAAGGGACTCTAAAAATCATGAAATAATATCCCTACCTGAATCGATAATTGACACAAAGTAAGTTATGATTTATGATGAGCATAATGTTATGTAAAAAATGGACATATTCCAGTAACTACATGTTTTGAGTTAATCATATAAGGAAATATAATTATTTTCAATTTCAAATTTGATGGCATTCATTCATCTTGTTGCTTCCCAAAACTTCTTTAGACAATGAGTTTAGTATGGGTTCCATGAAAACCTGTAGCTACAAAAAATACTTCAGGAAAATAGTTGCCATAGAAGCTGCTGAACAATTGGTTGTCATGGAAATAGCAGTTAGAAACCAACAAGACACAAGTGCTATTCATTTGTTAGTTGTACGAGTCTGAAGATCTCCTATTTTTTACTGAGTGACGTGGCTTCAAATTAATTTTGAGTTTTTTCGAAACATTAATTTGAAATTAAGTTTGTTTCATAGCATGGGCGCAAAGCAAAAGTACTTTAGCATGGGTGAACCAAATGATTCGAATGAGTCTGATCTTCTTTGTTCTTTCAGTCGTCCAGTGAAGTTGAAAGATTTCGGAGATCATTATCGTTTAATGTATGCGGATTCTGATCTCCGGTTTTCTGAGGAATTTGAAGAACTCAAGCGCGTTGGACGTGAACAACCATGCTCTGCAGCGGATTTGCCTGTTAATAGACCAAAAAACCGATTTACAAATATTCTGCCATATGATCAGTCAAGATTCAAGCTTCAGCCAACAGACGATGACGAAGGCAGCGACTACATTAATGCGAATTATGTAACTGTAAGTGTTTAGAATCCTTTTACAGTTTTCGTATATAAATATAAATATTTCGCTGAATTTTTTAATTACAATATAAATGTATTGTTTTTAGGGGATGAATTCACCCAGGGAGTTCATTGTTACTCAAGGTCCTCTTCCGTCAACGCGCGATGATTTTTGGAGAATGTGCTGGGAAAGCAATTCCCGAGCAATTGTTATGCTAACACGTTGTGTGGAGAAAGGTACGGCAAATTTTTAATATTATCCAATGACTGGAGAATTAAATTTCATCATAACATTTTAGGTCGTGAAAAATGCGATCGCTACTGGCCATCAGACACAATGCCACAGTATTATGGAGATATTCAAGTGCAAATACTTAACGAGAGTCGATACCCAGATTGGATAATTTCGGAATTTAGAATGCAAAGGGTAAGTTGTATAATCTTTATCATACTAATATTTAAATATTTTTGATTCAGATTAGATTGATTTGTAATTTCTATAAATTATTGTATGTTTCAGGGTGACCAATATCGTCTCATAAAACATTTTCATTTCATCACTTGGCCTGATTTCGGGGTGCCTGATCCACCACAGATCTTGGTCAAATTTGTTCGCGCGTTTCGAGAACGTGTACAACCTGAAGACAGAGTTCGTCCAATTGTTGTCCACTGTAGCGCAGGAGTTGGCCGATCCGGAACATTTATCGCTTTGGATAGAATTTTACAAAATATTAAGAAATCGGACATGGTGGATATCTTTGGAATCGTGTATGGAATGCGGAAAGAACGAGTAAATGTCAAATTAATGAAACAAATTTTTAAATAAATCTGCTTAAATAAATAAATCCGTTCCGTTATATATATATATATATATATTATATTTATCATTTCAGGTTTGGATGGTGCAGACAGAGCAACAATATATTTGTATTCATCAATGCCTTTTGACTGTGCTAGAGGGCAAAGAAAATGAAATTCCAACTCCCAGAGAAATTCACTCCAATGATGGTTATGATGGTTAGTATCAATAATATTTATCAGTAGATTTGATAGTTTTAAATTGTTTTCATGTCTATGTTATTATATTATTTTTTAGTAAAATATTTCCATTAATTTTCAGATGATGAGGGAATTGCAGAATCCGGAATGTAAACGAAAGACATGCTAAAAATGAAACAAAATGCTAATATTTTTTCAATACTGTTTTTGTTACTCTTTTCACAAAACAAAGTTTTGTGCTATGAAATCTGAAGAAAATTTACCACGTCTCATTTTTTCTAAATCAAACTCAATGATAAATTATAGTGAGAATTGTCTGTGGAATGTTTAATTTAGATATGGTGTGTGTAAAATAAAAATTGTGTGATTGATTGCAAGGAAATAATAGTATATAGGTATATTTCGTTAGATAGTGTAGATAATTATAACCCTGTTCAGAGTTATGGAATGCAAGATTTTGGTCGTAGTTGTTATCCCATATGCTCCACACTCACTCAATCAATGAATACTTAAGAAACGGTCACACCGTGACCTTTTTCTCACAAGGAGACGTACGTGTGATATTTGATTCAAGCCCACATTCGATAACTCTGAATAAACTATGGTATTACGTAACGTAAACGAAACTTATGAATAGATTCCTTTTACTTATTACAATAATAATAGAAACAGTTATAATTTACTTCTGTAGTCATAGGTGCCGAAAAGAAATCTTATATGTTCAATTTTTGAAACTTCTCAATTGTGAACTTAGCCATACGCAAATGCAATCGCAACTACACAAATGCCATTTTAGGTTGGTACTAAATAAAATTACTGCAAATCGACAACTCTTTCTCGTGTCTGAAAGAATTACTTTCAACTTTATTTTAATGTTTAACAAGTTTAACAACAACATGATCATAATTTATTTAGTCGCCCAATAAATGGCACTTAATAAATACTCGTTGGGGTTGCCCATCTTCTCATTTTCGCAAGTAAAAATTAGTACAAAATAAAATTTGTACATTGCACGAATTATTTCTCAAATACAAAGTACAAAAAGCATCAATAATTTTCAAACTGTATGAGAAATTTGAAAAAATCACAATTGTAGTATAAGTCCAACGACCAGTCCACTTTGATGTCCATCATTCATTCATAAATATTTTATTCTACTCGTAATTTTTTTCGATACCATTTAAAAATGCACTTTCTTTTCTGTAAAGCTAAAAGCTTTCTTTACTATTTTAAATTAGCATAATGTAATTTTAATAATCATCGACTTCTGTAATGATGCAAGGAAGCGTTTTAAATATATGACTAAATCTTTCTAACCAGTTTACTTGAAGCGGCAGTGCAGTTACTATATCATGTTTAATTGAAACTGTATTTAGGTACTAATAATTTAATGTAACTGGGGTCGCATAAGTTTTAAAAATTTAAAATTGGGTTTCGTATAACTTTTACACTGTTGAACTTGAAACTATAGCATTGCAAAAGACATATACAACGTTTGCAGTAATATCACAAATTTAGCAATTAATCAATAAATCCTGCAAAACTAATTATTTCTACAACTAATTGAAAAATATAAGGTATATTGATTATTCGGTTGTAGTTTTTGGCTAAAGAGCATACAATTTGATATACAATTCTTTGGAAATGATTCTTGTGGTGTGTGTATTGAATAATATTGATTGCATTTTTTCTAATAATTATTAAACATTGGGATTAAAAACTATTTTGAAACTTTTTAAAAAATATAATACTGGCGTATTACTCATCAAAATTAAAGATCAAATGTAAAATTAGAGAAAAATTTATTAACCAGTTACACGTATATTAAGTTGTATGTTTGAGTTGACTCGTTAATCTATCTTTTGCATAATTTAGGACATTTGAAAATTTCAACATTAATGGCCCGTCGTTTTGTGTCGTCGGCCTGATTGATCGATCACAAGCTTTTGATATCAAAATATTTCTCTACAAAGCTATTCTATTCTGATTCTATTATGAAATTTAGTCAATCACCCTCTATGCGGAATATTAAAGCTAAAAACAAATTATGAAAAATAATATTTAAGATGGTAGCACTTAGCAATGTTTGAATTGTATCAATTAATTGGATATGTCATTGTTAGCATTATTAGCACTGGTAATAGCACTAGAACAATTTGGATGTTCAGCTTTTACTGCTAAATTAAGTTTTTGCACCCATAGTAAGGCGGTTTCGCGATTAGCAGCTAATAAGAAAAATGTTTTGTGTCCTTGTCCATGAGAAATTCGAAACGTTCTATCCTTTTCATTGTTTGCAAGGTTAGGAACATCAGATTTGGGAAGATCCTCTGTCATCACTACTTTTAAACCAGGGATCGGTGTAGCACATTTCGCCTAGAGATATTAAAGAAAGAAAACAAATGTCACAAAACAGTAAACGATGTGGCAGGGTGATACATAAATCATGTAAAATTGTGCTGCTAACCCTTTCATCGGATTCCTTGGAGTAGCAATATAGTACAAAATCAGATCGTAAAGCAAACCATCTCAAGGTCCACTCTTTCTTTCCCCTCAATCGAAGATGCAGTGGACCATTAAAGCATGACGGGGCATATCCAGGAACCTAATAATAGAACCATGATCAATTTAGTATATTTACTACATAAATCATGAATCTGAATAATAGTACAAATTATTATAATGTGAATAATGTATATAAAACATACATCCAAAACTCCACGGAGTTTCTCAGCAATTTCCTCAGGAGTTGAGGCATCTAAATTGGTGCTGGTGTTTGTAACGTTAATAGCATGTTTCTCAGCGAGAATGGTTCTACATCTTTTACAGACTCGACATGCTTTACCCCCCGCATATGGTAATGGCACCTTGGAGTCCGAACATTTTCCACAAATAACCTAACAAAATGTTCCAGAAAAACACATATGAGGAAAACATTTTCAACATGTCTTTGCTGCTATACACACACATTCAAGGTTATGATACCATACAAATGTGGTTAAGGTTAATAAGAATGATATAACATACTATAACAAATTTAGCAGAAGGGATAGATTGGATATAAGCAATAAAAAGTATTATCTGTCAAAAAACTCGAGTGAACATTCTCGCTCGGAAAGAAAGTAATTAGGGAAGAAGGTTAATAATGGTACAATAACTCACAAGCTTTGGAAAGTAATTTGATTTAATATCTTATTTGCTTACCACTCCGCATGCATGGCAATGATGTTTTCTTTTCAGCATTGTGAAGCTACTTAAGCATTCCATACATTTTGTCACTGTGTCACTTTTTAATTTGGCTGGTTCTTTCAGTCCAAGTTCATCTGTTGGGCTGGCAGAACCCAGTCGTAGTGAGGATTTTCGTTGTATCAGCTCTTCTCTTGCTTTGTGAATGGCTGTCATCCAATCTGCTTTTTCGAAAGATGTTCTGCAGAGAAACAAAGTATAATATGAATCCTTATATATATGTGTATAGCATATATAGGTGTTTTAAATCACTTACGATGTGTATAGCTCAATTTTTTTGTGATTGTCTTCGACATAAAACGTATTCTCGACTTCAAGATCGTCGCCTTCGGCAACCGTAATAATACCAACATCTAACTTTGCCCTGAGTTGGTACGGAGCAATTGATATCATTTTGTTCATTGGTCTTTCAGAACATAATAGAAGCAAGTCACTGAACTGTGAATACAAACATGCATTGAGATTAATTATTAAAATTTGAGATATTGTAGGCAGGATGGAGTTCTTGACATTTATGCAAAATACTTACTAAAAACATATATCGCTCTTGATGATCTCCTGTTCTAGCTGAGATTTTGGAAACTTTGCCTTCTTTAACAAGTAATCGTGTAGGACTGACAAGATCAACAACACCTTTGACTTTTTCTTGGACTTCTAGCAGTTTCTTGAAACCCACAATACGTCTCATTGCTTCATTAGCATGCTCTGCTGCTTTTGATACAATCTCTAATGCTTCTGTAAAAAGCAATTTTATAACTTATTAGTGAACTTTACGTGATAAATGAATATATAAATATCAGAGGATTTTGATTTACTCTCAGTCTCTGGTCTATCTGGGGAATCATCAGGAAGTCTTCGAAGATAAGCTTCGAGTAAAAGCCTGTATCTTGGAATTCTTTGTATAGGACCAATAAGATGATGCTGTATTGGAAGATTTCCACATTCTTCCACTTTCTGTGGACATTTTATTAAAGACCACAACTTTGAATGAGCTACTATCATTATTTGAGTTAAAAGAAGTTTTGTATTACCTGAATATCATCGATAATTTGCCGAAATCTTGCGTTTTTCTCACGATAAATGTTTATTAGATTAATAGAGTTATCAAAATTCTGAACATATTCAGAATACATTTTTAGGAAGGGGGCGAAGTTTGTCATAATATCTCCTAAAAGGTTCCAAAAATCATACATTAATGCCATGCAATTTATCCTATGATTTTCTATACAATGGTGTAAATAAAATAAAGGTTGTTATTGAAAATTACCAATTTTAGGATTATCTTCCCATTTGGCTAATCTCTCTTCTAATTTAGGGAGAAGATGATCATTATGAAGTCTGTATAGTGATTTTATATTGCAAAAAATTTGAGTAATAGTTTCATGGGGAAACATTTGCTGCACTCTGTTTTCTTGATCTACACGAAAATGAAATATTTGATCAATAAGATGAAGGATCTTGACATATGTTCTTTCCGTTGTAAGTAATTCTTGAGCAACTTTGAAGCACTTTCGATGTTCCGGTGTTGATGGCAAATCGGATTCGATAAAGCTGTCTCTAGGACTAATTTCACTATACAACACAAAACATTGCATTATATTTAATTATTCAAAACCCCGAAGTATATATTAAGCAGAAAAAGATATAAAACAAAGTCGAAAATATAATCTAGTTATAAAATATACATTTTCACTGAAAAGCCTTTGGAAAATCTTTTGAGTAAATCTAACCTTATATCCAAATCTGAAGGTGCGACAGAACTGGTTTCATCCGTCTCTGAAGGGGCATAGTGTGGCTTATCCGTTATTGCTAATTTTTGTCTATAGGCTATTCCGGGTTTTTGACGATAAGTATAACTTCTCAAGTCAAAATCTGAATCATCATCGTCGTCGTTTTCAGATTCAGACTCAGAAGCACCATAGGATTGCCTGAGAATAACTTGTTGATCCTTGAAAGTTCTGAAATACAATCGTAATGCATGTTTTTATTACCCGATTACAGACGGTACTTTCGAGATGGATATAAACTAATATTATTATTGTCGATTGATTTATTGATAATATTCTCTAAAGAATATTTCATCCATACCTACTGAACGATCCATCGGAAGCTTCAAAAAATGTATGCTGTGAAGCACTAAACTGCACTTGACAACTAGTTTTCATGCTAAGCATCATAGCAGGATCCCAAGTCATACGATTTACATGATTGTCCTTTGTATTAAATGGAATATCAGTCCATAATGGCCTATCAAAATTTCTGAAACCAAACGGTCGTCTTTGGGGGGACAATGAGACACCTCCAAATGGAGGAAAATTATTGTACTGGTGAGCCAATGCATTTGATGAGGACACACCAGAATCAGAATTCAAAGAACCACTGGACATTGATGTTTGTGGAAATCCAGAGGAAGATGAAAAACTTCGGGTCACTCCATGGCCCATTAATGAAGATGTTGCTGTTGCAGATGCACAAGAAGAACTTGAACTTATGGTTGAGGATGAAGTCATTTCTTTTCGAGAATTAATATTTTGTTCACCTTGCACATTTAGATTCACATTTGTCACCCAACTATTACTTGAGGGCATTAATACCGTAGTAGTTCCTTTTTGATTTGTACTCGCACTTTGTAAACTAGAAGATCGTGTTGAAGAAAATTGTACTTGAGCTTGTTGCATTTTTAATGCTTGAACTTCCCTTGTCATGGAGAATCCTTCTTTTGACATTATTCCCGTTAATGATTGAGATGTTCCACCAGCAGTTGATATACTACCACTTAGAGAAGAAGAACCATTTAGAAGACTTGGAAAATTTCTCGATATTGGTCCATTGAATGACATTCTTTCCATCATTTTGTTCTTCAGCAATTCCAAATCTCCTCCAGCAGACTCATTACCATCAGGCCATATATTCTCCTCCATTATCAACGGAAACTTGAGCTATTGTTGTGGGTAACAATAAGACAAAATGTAATTATTATTCCATTTTTATATTGGCTGATAATTTAAATCAATTAAAATCTAGTGCTGCCGTAAAATAAACTTTAAGAGTCCGTAAATAACCCCAAAAAACTACAAAATATGTCATACACAATTTATACAAAAATATTCTTCAGAAAAACCACTGCCACACATAAAAGAGTAGAGAATAATATTAGAATAATTAAATTTTGCTACAAAATTGCAGTAGATCGTGAAAAAGGAAATTTCCTGTGACTAATTTTTAGGTTTTGTGGCTTCAGCTTTCAACAGCAGAAGGTTAGTTATTTAGAGCACATTGTAATTAAAATGAATAATATTATTCTTATATTACTATAGTTCAGAAAATAATGTAACAACCCCAAACAGTCAAAGATTATTAGATAATACGCAATGCGATACATTAATAATAATAGTAAAAGCACTAAATATAATACTCTTTAAGTCGTCTGACTAACTTGTCTGAAATTGGATGAGACTCTAATATTTTGACTTTGAAGAACTCGCGTAGATGACTGACTTGAACTGTGCTGAAACTGCCTTTCCACTTTCCAATTCGTACCAGCATCCATGTTACAGCCACAGGAACAATTTCACCCGAATTCCCTCCTGTGTGCCAAAAAATAAACCAGTTTACTTGCTGATTCCCCGAGAAATCACATTTAACATTTACATCAACCAACAAATAACAACTCGTATTATCATATTATTATTATACTATATACATTTTAAACACTATACTGAAAAGAACTGCCGGTCATTCCGAAAAGTCTCTTTGCCAAATCATGTTCTTATGTCATGTCGGCGGATCAACTGCCGTCTCTGTCGCCAAACCGTTTAATTTTGCCATCAATCCAAGCAAAAAATTCATTTTAAATATGCTTTCTCTTATGAGAAGAAAATTCAAGTCAATTTTTGAACTTTCTTCAGCTCTACGGAGAAATAAACTAAAAGATACAATGTATGGAAATTTTTTTAAAACAATTAGTTTTATCTATTTATATTTATATTTGCTTAAGAGAAAAATTCAGAAACATTTCAAATGATGTGAATATTGATATTTATATGCATTTACTACAAAACTATAAGTCAAAGCTAAAGTCAGAAAGTGTAAATACAATAGTTGTTGAAATTGTCATAAAGATGTTGTAGTAGTAAAATTGTATAGTACTTTGAGTAGACAGAGTTAGAATTTGACGGAAGTGTGTTGAAGTGGTTCTTAAACAACTAAACAGTGTTCTCTCTGTCTGCTGTCATGTTAATTGTTATCTCGTCTAAAGTGCCATATGCAAATGACGAGGAATAATCCATGAAAGCATTTCTTCTTTCACTCAATAAAGTCTTCATAAAATAGTATAATATGTTGATATTTCAATATCATTGCCAACTTTAAAGCCTGCTGCAAACAAGATCTGTGTGTTTCAAGAATTCTCACTTACAAAATTATTTAGCTTTTACTTTATAAACGAAGGAACATGAGCACAGGAGGTAAACGTTGTTATATCAAGTCCTTAAAATGAAATGAATCATATACAATTCTCACAACTTTTCACACTCATATTCACTCATCAACATTCAACATTGCTTGAATCTTCAGGGGAAATTATTTCAATATTTACAATTTATTGTGTGATGTGATGCCGATGATGATGTAGCAAATAATACTAATTATTAGTTATTATTTATAATTAATTTTCAAGATTAACGAAATAACTTACAAAATTAATTCTCTGCCTAATTAACTGAAATTATCCTTTGGTTCTCCTTTCCTGTATCGTTGCTATCTTATCTATTATCCTATCGTACAGATGTGAATGGTGAAGATACGTACATATCGAAATATCAATGTTTGCTTAATTATAATAATATTACAAAAATCACATGAAAAGCTCATTTTGGGTGTAACACTGTATTATTTTTTTTAATACTACGAATTCAAAAGTATCACTTTTAAAAGTCGATTTTTTGGATTTTGATTTCATTCCAAGAAAGAATAAATTGATTGAAATAATTTTCTATTTATTAAACGGTTGTTAAAAATGATATCTTGTCCAGTACAGAGTTGTTCCTCTCCGACTACTAGTAAAACTAAAGCTCTTCTCAATTCAATCAGTCAGTGTATTAAAATAAGTAAGCCTCTTCTTTTCTTGTGGTTTTTGTATCAAGTTCCAACAACTGCTTCTCAACTGTCTTGTTGTAATTATATAGAGATGAGACTGAAATCTGCAAGAGAGAGAATCCAGTGCAACAAATGGCCAACCACCAAACCATGCACAGCAACGGACAAAGATAAGATGTGAATATGTCTTGGTATAATAATAATACAACCGTTGTAATTGTAGTATGCTTTGAATTGAAGAACAACACAGTCAATGGCAATGGAAAAAAATAAAAACAAAAAACTGCACTACAATCGACAATTGTACACAATTGCTTATGCTGCATATAAATAACACAAGAACAAACTGACTGCGACTTCATGTGAATAACACAGGAAGGGAAGGATCTTTTAGTCTTATCATCAGTATAGTGTACTATATATTATTATTATGGCTGATGATATAATGCATAAAGTGTTCAAGACCAACAACATGAAGTGAATGATTCATTGAATTGACGTACCACATAATGCTACTAAAAGTAGTACTGATCATGTTGTTATAATATAAATTTGATCTTCGGCCACAATGAAATAAATAGAGTTTCCAAACTTTACTCTCATCTCATTCACTCTACAGTTTAAAAAATGAATGTATGATAGGATTATATTCCCCTATGAACACTCTAAAAAGTCCAGTTGTATTTGTGAAATATGCAAGAATGTTAAAGTAACACTCCAATCCAAAGCACCACATAATAATAACTGAAAGAGACTCCCACAGCTATAATAGTAGGGAGAAGAGCTATGAAATTATTTCAGTGTATGACTCATCATCAGCAAAGCAAACTCAATGCAATCAGACGAAAAAGAGTTTTTTACTCTCACAAGAGACTGTCTGTAGTGTATAATAACAATCACGTAATAGTAATAGCAATGGCAGCGACTTGTTCACGGCGAATGACTTTCATTGTATACAAGATATCCACGCAAGAGTTACAAACCCTTCGACTTAGTCCACTTTTATTATCATAGAGATATACCTATGTACTAAATAGGTGTATGCTATATGCAAACAAAGGACTCATAAACTAACCATTACTTAAAGTTAAGTGGCATATATGCGCATATGGACACTGGAAAATAATATTACGGAAATATAAAACGTATCGGCTGCTATAAGAAGGGGAGGGATTCATTCATGTAATTCTTAAAGGTGGTTTTTTTTTCAAATGGACTTTAAAAAATCGAAATTGTAATTACCCCGTAAAGAGTCACACCTATTTATTGAAAATTGAGGGATATTTCCTTTGGATTATGTAAATATATGTTAAGCGATAGATAGTTTATTTGCTAAATTACTTTATTTGATTGGATATGAGTGTAGTGAAGAGATGACCTATTTTCTGGAAGAACATCTCAATTCTAAATATATTTCATTTCATTTTCCTGTTTTCTGTTGCTGTTCTGTAAGTAATTTCTGGTATATTTTGTGATGATAAAATATGTGATACATGCTAAAAGGGTGAATAGCATAGAACGAATACACCCTATATAATTGTCGCCTACAGCCTTTCATTGTTTTAGAATCAAATAATAGCATTGAATCATTTTCATCATTTGATCATTTATTATCCCTAATATTCTCTCTCTCTCTCTGGATGATTATTAATGGAGGGAGGTATAATGTATTGTTGGTTTATCTTTATCTGAAAGTCTACTTATAGCATTTAAAAAATGAAAGTGGTCCAGCTATTTGCATTTATGATTAGGCGAGTTTAGTTGGATTATGAGAAAAGGGTTGGTTTAGTTCGTTTTTGCTTTTCAGTTCAAGTGGAAAAGTGTTTCTTTGGGTGAAACGCTGCTACACTGTTTTTAGTAACTGCTTAAACTACGGAAATGAAATGCAGTTTGATAGTGAATGCATTTTAAAAAGAGAGACCTCAACAACGATGTGATGGAGTGACAAAACCGCTGCTGGGAATTCCTGAACCGTAGCTCGTGGCCCAAGTATTAGCAATAAATAAAGCTATTATAAAATGATCCATTTCCGTTGAAACTCAAATGCACCATAAGATAACTTCAGTTAAAAACATTTCAGTCTCAAAACTATTATTTATTTATCTAATGAAGTGGTTAATCTAAATATTATTTGCATGATTTTTTAAATCTATATTAAGAACTAAGTATGATGAAGAATCTAAATGAATTGTTTTGCTTTATTTCATTTTATTTTCATTGTAAAATATTAATAATAAATTATTAATTATTTTAATCATAAAAAAGAACAGTTGTTTATAATCTTCATTTTTAGCTTTAGTTATAATTTTGCAAGTAAAAATGGATTGAGATAATTTTCAATGCTTGACAAAGAAAAATAAATATTTATTTAAAAAATAAAAATATTAATTATTAATAAATATTATTTATAACAGAACAATTTACCTGTTCCATATCGTCCCTATTACTTGATGAACTTTTTCATGTTTATTTGACAGTTCGATTTTTCCATTTTACAATAAAACTCATTAAATATCATAATTATACCGTCGAAACATGACATAAGCAACAGAAGTAAAAATAATTCAAGGTATTAAGATAATATAAAATTTCAACAACATCATGATAATAAACACCTAAATGTTTGAATTCATATCTGCAAGTAAAATTTTACATGAATTTACAATTAACAAGGTTGCTCTCAATGTTGTCCTTCTCATCATAACCCACGCATAAATATTTCCTATAATATATTTACAACAAGTGCACTGCTCATAATAATGTACATTCATTTCCAGCTATTAGCCGATATGTTTCTAAACGTCTTACAATTCTAATCTCTGCGCATTGAATCAAATTTCACTAAATATTCATATCTCTCTCATGTATGCCATTTTTTAAATATTCTCATAGTTCTTTTATACATGGATGATGTTTAATTTTATTTCGACTTATTGTAACTGTAAAATGATACATTCCAAGAGACAGACTGAAAAATTGAAACTAATGATTATAAGTAAGCAAAGAAAAGTCCAACGTCCAAGCATCACTATTAGTATTTAAATGTTATTATGAACAACAGTTTCGAATACTAATTATAAACTCTCAACAACAATCAACTGAATTCTTTAATTTTCAATATCATTATTATGATAATATTTCTCTCGACGACCTCTGAAAATTAAAACAGAAACTCAGGTAGACTGTCTTGTACGGTTGCTGCTGGTAAAAAATACAATGGCAGAATAATAAGTGAAAACGCCTTCTGTTGTCTGTTGTAACTTTGTAATATCATAGAAATGTTTAATGTTTATTAGCACACTTACATTGACTTTCTATTGAGATTACCGTTAAATTGTCAATTAGATCATTTAATGTAAAATGTTGATAAGTATGTGATTTATTGTCTCCCTTGAAAAGAATGGACAGGTAAAATCATTTGTCCTGACAGTTTATTATGACATATCAAATCAAAGACGTAAAAATACAATTAATTGAGAAAGTCAATAGTTTCATAGCACTTTTACACAATCTGAAAAGATTATACACCACATGGGGACATTAATAAAGATAACTTTGTAACGGGGACAAAATTTGTTTTGTTTTTCTGCTTTTCCTAATACTTAAACAGGTTTATGATCTCTTTGGCTTGTGTTCTTGCAACCATGGATAATTTTCTTTCCTTTTTATGCAAGTATTTAGTATCGGATTAGGTTCATGTGCGTGTTTTTTCTTCTCATAACAAACACGCATAGCGAGATAGTAATAATGTGCAACTTTTACACCCCATAATAAGAATAACACCACAGTAATAAACCTTCAAGATTGAACTATATTTAAGCCGACAAGTGCACCCGATCTCTAAAATAACAGCTAGTACGATTTTATATGTTATCATCATTCATCAATATTGCACAGCAGGAAATTGAAAAACTGCTCCAGTCAAAAATAAACTATTTTTCCAACCTTTAGGATAATATGAAGATATATCGTACACACCATGTAGTTAACACTTGTAGCACGTTATTTCGCAGAGAAAGTAATGGAAGCGTTCTGTAAACTCATTAATATCATTCATTATCATGAATACTACATCAAAAGCGATTAATCTGACATTTGCAAAATTTAGAAGCACAATTCGTGTATCAAAGGATACATTGAACGGATTTTTCCTAGAAAGGATAGAACATACAGAAACATGCATGTACCGTTGTTGAGGTCCAGTGTATTCACTTGAAATTTAGTTGTACAATAAAAACTCTAATGTATTTGCCAATTGTTCCGTCAAATGACGGCTATAATAAAAGCTAATTTGACAAATTAAGCCCACTTAATCAATTTTATGAGACCAGACCTTGATTGGCCAGGCTTTGCATGGTTTTGTGAACTCTTTAGAGCTTGAGCCTGCCTGGTCTGGTTCTATCGCATAATTTTAAATGCCCAAATAGTTGTAATTCTATACATATTTTGACTACATGGTCAATAAGTGAGATTACAATTCTACTTCGCCTCTTTAAGACTCTTTAATAAGAAAACTATATTTATAAATGAATTTACTTGAAAATTCTATTAAAGAAATATTTCTGTATATTTTTAAAGTGAAATTTCAAATTTGTATCTTAAACGATATTTATGTGGCTTTCAAAACACAAATGTAAATGACATTTTAGATAGTTAAATAGGTCTCATATTATTAACCATAGGTTGAACTTCTAATAAGAGTAAACATCAACTGATCCGAAATTTCAAATGAAAAGTAATGCACATTTTTAATTCGTATGTACTTACGTCAAGATGCTGGAGCTCTTTGTTGACATCCATCGTTGCAATAACACCCGAAAACTCATCTTCGTCAACTAATGTAAATCTTGTGTTTTTCACCGTCGACATTTTGTGATGTGATATGAATTCTTACCGCAGCTTAGGGAATTTTGTGTTAGTGTTGCTTCAATTAAATTCAGTGTACATTTTGTCCAATATTTAGAAGAAGATGTTTGACGTTTGACAATCCAAGGAGTTCACATTTCTGATAATAATATTAAAGTCAATTGTATGAAATGTCACTAATCTTGCATATGAAATGTTAATTAAAGATGGTGCATTATTTTTGCCTTTATCCATGTTGAACGGCTTAAAATATCCATGATGTCTATATATTATATCCCTGATTTACTGCAATCCAACACGAAATACAAGCAAATGCTGGTAACTTTTATTCTCATATTAAGGAAATCCACCACCAACTGCCTGCCGAGAACTGAATACCACAATTTAGGAAAAGGGGGATTCGTGTCTTAAGCCGTAGACGATAAGATAAATAAATTGTAGTCTAACATCCGCATTTTCACCAGTCATAAAATATTTTAAAATAATCTTTCATAGAAGGATAAACTGCACATTGCTTATAATAATATCCTTTAAGATATATCAGTTGCGTTTCATCTCATTTCATAGTGAAGTAATGAGAAGAAGGAATTAGTTTTACTTTGCATGATGAAGATAGCAAAAGATTGATTGATTGTCCAACAATACATTTTGAATTGAAATGACTGAATGCACTCAGGAAAAATTCTTCTGATTCTTCTCAAATTGATTTTTTCAAAGTCTGGATTCATGGGACATTATTTATATATATATATGGTTGTTAATACAGTATTATATTATGTGTAATTATAACACCGGAGTTAATACATTATACAAAGGGGATAGCTTTATATTTATGAATAGGAAGATAGAGAGAGGGTCTCAGCAGAAGTGTAGTAAGTAACGTATGAACAAGAAGGAATTAAAATGTAATTAGAAGAGGGAAAGATAAGAGTGGATTTAGAGATGTGTCTGGCTTGTCTCACAAGTTCTTAATTTAATGATGAGATGTAATTTGACACGGGAATGGAAAATAAAGAAATCCACACAAGGGGTGGTGAACTGGACAACTGCTGAATTCTTATTATTCTTCTCTGGGGACAATTGTGTGCAGACTGTAGTAGAACAGTATGTTCCCATACCGTCCCGAATTTATTTCCGAAGACTACTCGTAAAAGTTTCTGGTCAACAACTGAAATGAAACTGTAGTACGGAAACTTGCTTATTCCATGGTGTAAACCACACTGCGCTGATACCCGAGAAAGTCATAGAATTTTAGTGTGCAAAGAAGTAGTGGCAGTGGGGAAAAGTAAAAGGGAATTCGCTTTCATTACATATACAGAAAATAACAACATTGAATGTATTAGAATAGGGAATAGGAGTAGAAGATAGGAAAGTTTCCAGTTCTCAAAGTCTTCGTGTTCATGACCTAAGGTATTCTATACGAGAGAAGAAGGAAAGCAATGAGAAAGTAGTATGACATATCTTGGAGAAAGTTAGCGACATTGCGCTACTCATTCATCTATTGATCTTTGATTCTTCTTATATCGCTCCGAATTGCCCCAATTAATTAATTTTGTTGTATTTTGGCATTCAATTGTTCTTACAATTATCACAGATTAAAGAGAAATAGACTTTCTTTACCGTTCTTTTATCCATAAACTACATTGCAGAGTTCCTTATAGTGCCCACCCCAAGGCACCACATAAATGGTGTATGTATGACAGTACGAAACAATCAATAAATATATGTATGAAAATATTGATCATGTTTGATTGGTGAAAAAGTTAAGAAAACAAATGGTTTCTTTGTATTAGGCATTTTTTATTGGCAGCCTTAACGTGAGTTTGGTCAGTGACAAATAACAACTACAGTACACAGCGAGTAAACCGCACAATTAGTTAACCATGCTAACTGACGATGACGTTGACGAATACGATACGACATGCTAGATATATAGATATTGCATTGAATTAAGCCGAACGAGACATGATATTTCTGACCAAATAACAATAATCGACACATGCACACTATTTTGGGGACAGACTTCCATTTCCTTGTTGAATATGTTGTAGAGGGAATGAAACAGCTTAAAACTCTAACAAGTCATTAATACCTTTGATCGTCATCATCGATTAGAGAAAAGTGTCGTTGTTACGATACATACGACTTGGTTATTAATATAATTAATTGCTATGCACAGTATACTCATTATGTTACATGCATTCATTAGTATAGAGATATTTATATATAGATAATAATAGATAACATACTTATAGTATTGTTATTTTAACCTAAATACAGTAACAGAATAATAAAAAATTAATATATATGTATATATTTAGTAGAAGGAAGTAGATTTCAAAAGGAATCTACACAAAGGCCTATATATGTTCAGCAACATTTGGTTAATTTGGACATTGATTACAAGAGTCCTTAAATGTTGAAAATTTTAGCACACTAGCACCAACAGAAGTACAATTTCTCACAATGTTTACTTTAAAGCAAGCATTCATAAACGTACATTTTTAAATTCAATCAGTTGGTTAAGTCATTCGAATATTCACGGATTCTCAGTGTTTCCACAGGAATATATAATGTGAAATGGTACCCAAATAAAATAATTTGAAACGTAAAACAAAATTATCAAGAATTTAGACTAGATTCTAACAGACTAACATAACGCTATTCAATGCCAAGAAGGGATGCAATAAGTTGGGCAGAATGAGTTTGAATTTGATTGTTATTAGCATTTCCAGAAAAAACACAAGAGTCAATTACGATCCCACTCCAAAGCATCTTCAAATGCATCATAGAAGTCATCCTCATCTTCGCCAGACCACAGAGATGTGTCATCTGAATCCATCATGTCCATTAAATCTTCAATTTCAAACCACTGTAGCTCCCAATTTTCCAGAAATTCCCAAATTGAGACGGGCTAAAAATATACGTTCCAATACATAATCTTCTGCAATAATTGCATCTTAAAATATATTTTAGTAAAGCTGTTTACTTGGGCATCTGAAGCTACACCGTTAGCGTTTTGTCTTCGAACTCTACGTCTGGGGGGTCCAACATCCACAACTTGCCCATCCGGAAGGGCATGAAGGTAAAAGCACTTGTTACCAAATGGACACTCACCCACCCCACTGCGATAATACCTGCACGGTTTCTTACTACAGATATAAGAAGTTTAAGTTAAATGAAAACATTCATTGAATTCTCTAATTATTTAATAAATCTCCAATTATAAATAGCACAAAGGAATAGCAGTACCTTAAGGACTCCAAATAACTTCGAATGAGCTTCTCTTTTTCTTCTTTGGTCTCCACCCAATATCGACTTGGGCATACATAGTCTGACGTCACACGACACTCTGGACAAGCTCGAATGATTTTGTTTTCAAACTGCCTTGCTTGTCTCCATTTCCTTATACATGATAAGCAAAAGCAATGTATACAAGATGGAAGAATTCCAAAACGTTGTTCGCCTGGAGGATTCTTCTCCATTATGACCTTTGTGAAATAGAATAATAAGTACGACGTTTATAAAAATTAAAATTAATTAACTAAAATTAACACAGAAACATACCTCCATGCATATTCCACACGTCTTATCGCTGGAACGGGCAACGGCAAAGGATAATTCCATATCTTTCTCATGTTGATCTACGCACTCCTAAAGAAAAATCAAATACATTGAAACAATTCATAAAAGAATGGATGGTGCTTTTTCTCACCCTTGAATGCTTTTCTCGTTGGGCAGGATCATAGGGATGTAAGCAGGATAAGCCGCAAAACTCGCACTTTTGGCCATGAAGATAAGCACACTTTTCTCCAAACCGACATTCTCCCATCATTGCGTATGGGCACAATTCCATGCTTGTGTTGCCTGTCAAAAATTTTATCAATTACTTTTCCCTTTTGCACTCCATGGTTTTTTATTTGTTTTCAAATAAAAAAAATAAATTTGAGATATCTTCAGTTTTTAATTTGAAAGTATGGCAAAATTGAAGATGGGCCAAACAAATTGATCTCAGACTTGTTAATTTAATAATTTTTAATTAATTATATTTATTTATACGATAAAGCAATAAAAGTTAATGTGGATATCAAATATGTGAATATGTAATTTAAAATCGTTCATGGTCCTTACCGGCTGTGGAATGATCGATAACCACGGCATGGCCCACAACCTGAGCATAGCTTCGTGAGCAGTGATTCGAAGAACTGGATGGATTGGGTACTGTAAATTCAATCAAGAATTATGAATTAAAATAAATGCTATTTAAGTTGATGTTGTATAACTAACCAAAACATTTTGGAACGAATTCTGGCGCATTTGCCCAATTCATAGGAGGGATGAATTCTTTTGGTTTTGAGCTACTTGCAGAATTTTTGTCTTTAATTAAGTCTTCAAAGGATGTAGCTTTGGATTCGATATTTTTATCCAGTTTAGATGATGGGATGTTAACCGACGAGCTAATAGTAGAGTGAATGCAAAATATTATTTATAAGCATCTAAATACTTCAATTAAGAAAAGTTTTCCTCAATCATTGGTATTATAATAATTCTTCTCACTTGATTTTGTTTGTTGACCCCTTATTCTCATTGATTTGTCCATCTTCACCTACATCTGAAACTCGAAGATCGCATTCAAAAGCAGCAATGGTAGCTTCAAGAACGTCAGTAGTTAATGATGTTTTTGATTTAACCACAGTAACAGTATTGTCACTTTTGTCATTTGAAAGAGTAGGACCATCTCTGTAAAACACAAATTAAATGAAATAAGTTAATCGTAAATCATGGATTAAACAACTAAACCTTATATTTGTAGGTTTAACTATTCCATACCCTATTATTGCGACTGGAATCTTTGTGGACATCTCGTATATTTGCTGGCAGTTGTTCCCGAAATTGGATTTCGACAACGTCGACCCCCCGACAAGACGTCTAGGTTTAGTCAACTTGTCTCGTTTCCTCCAATTCAGTGAAGCAAGATGATGATACAATTGGTTGTAATCAAATATGAAATTGGTAACTATTGACGACCACTGGGTTGCTCTGTCCGTTGAATTCGACCGATTTCATTCGTATCATCAAATATTCTTTATTTTCACGCCCGACAGTCACATCCCCCACCACAAACACTCACGTTCACTTACACCAGGTTCACTGTACTGTGTTCCTTATAGTTGCTTGCTAATTGTCACCTAATTTATATTTATATCATTTTGTAGTCAAGAAAAACAGAAGACACTCTTCACCTTTACAGAGATGCATACTTTAATTATTAATTACTTACTAATACTAGGACGTCGTCAAGAACTTTCTTGTGGATTTACTTAAATGAAATGAAGTTGGGCGATAAACAATATAGGAACTCAGCTGATAGTGACTTCTACTCCAGAAATAGAAAATCAAGAGAGCCTACTTACATCAGAACATCAGATCACGACTATTCACAATTATGAGAATTGATTTATGTAGAGGTGTGAACCGTCTAATTTATCGAAACGATGGAATCTTGTAATCCACCTGGACCCCTGAAGGATCCTTCTCTGCGGATTTAGTCGATAAGGATACAAATACGTTCTAATAATTATTAAACGTTCGAGAAATCAACTTTGCCACTTAGTTATGTTGTGTAGTGGGTGTTATTTCTTTCTTTTTTCTGATGACATTAACAAATCTAATGAAGATAGGAAGAAAGATTATTCTTTTTAGAAGAACTTGATGATGATGTAAATTATTTTAGTTTAGTAATATTAATAATATCATTTATAGTATTATTAGTATAAGTATGTGTCTTAAAAAAGAGTGCTATCTGCTGATGTTGTTGGTGGGGAAGCAATAATAAACATATCCAATGCAATAATAATTCCTTTCTCATCAATTTATTCCTTCTTCTTCTCATATGATGCAAATTGTGGACGTATAATACTACATCTGTGTTTGTTGGCACTTTTATATACACTTTTGTAATATTCTCTGGGTACAGTGTGGCCAAAAACTAACCATCCCTTCACAAAACCTCCAACAAAAGCTAAAAGCTCTTGGGCAAGCAAACTTACTTACGAAAATAGGAATACGAAACTACTATCGTCGAATCTCTCGTCTCTTGTCTCTTGCATTTTCTCTCGAGTCGAAATATTTCAATGAGCATGACTACAAACGAAACAAGCAGATTTAGTAATGTCTTATGGCAAATATCATCATACTACTATGATAATCTCGCATGTCGTATACCATAGCGTGGTGGTGGGGTTTTAAACAAAAACATTCATATTTACTGTATGTTGTCTCAATTCTTTTAGTATATTGTTAATATGTATGCGAACAAATAAACGAACGCTTCTTTAGCATCGACAGCAGACATATTTTAAGCAAGCTAACTCTCCCCATTAATTTCACCCCTAGGTAATGCATTGTTAAAACGTTGTAAAAGTGGATTGCTTCACATGCATCGCGTTCAGCTTCCGATGCTTTAGAAAATGTATTCTATTTCTACTACGGACACCCCCCAAATATGTAAACTACTTTTCAATATCATCTTCTCGATTTCAGAGAATAATATAATGACATAACATGAGACGACACCACTCACACTTCCGTTATCAACTCTAATTATGGCAAATGAAATTTTATTAGGGAGCGTTTTGTATCCATTTCTCTTCCGGTGATGCTCTTCTTATGAAATCTTGGAAGTTTACATTTTACACTTCGGCAAATTGCAGGTGTGTTTATTTTGTTAGCACTATAAGGCAACCTAATTTACGGATCATAAGATCTATGGTAGTTATACTAGTAAGTAGAATAGTAATAATTACTCGTTTGATGATTAATGACCTGATCATATGTAGAGTTGGAAACCCTCCACTAATAAACCCATACCAAATATTTGTAAGAGCATATGCGTCCCTATAAACTTTGTCCATGCAAAAAAATACACAGGAGTAGGAATCTAAAACTTAGTGATATATTTATTGCACGCGTAATTTTTTAACCACATCGAGACGTGTATTGTAATATCATTTCATATGTCTCTTTTCTGACAAGAATTTTCATTAAGAAATCGATACAAAAGTTATATTATGCTTTAAACACGTCACAATTTATGACTGCCAAAATGTATATTCATAGCCTACTGTAATTTACAATATAATATTTGTATAATAATGACGTTAACATGATAAACAATTGAGAACAAAATAAAGAATTAAAACATTTCAGTCGTCGTTCGTAGATAAACAAAATCAAGAACAACTCAAATCTACATTGGTGGGATATCACAGGTAACAATTCGGACAGAATCCACTGGGCGATCATTTCCATCCGTCTCCACTGCTCCAACGCGTCGCACAACATGCCTGAAAGTTACAGAGAAAGATTTTACAACTGAACTGACAGGCTTTGTTACCTATAATCAAATCTCAAAACTCTTACATTCCAGATTTAATTCGTCCAAATATAGCGTGTTTGCCATCCAACCATTGCGTGGGGCCCAGGGTTATGAAAAATTGAGATCCGTTGGTGTTTGGTCCTAGATAACGCAATGAGCCATATCATTAAACGTTCCAAATATAAATATTATTTAAAAAAATTGCATACCTGAATTAGCCATTGACAAGATACCTGCCCCAGTATGCTTCAGTGCAGGGTGGATTTCATCGTCGAATTCTTTTCCATAAATTGATGCGCCACCACGTCCAGTCCCAGTTGGATCGCCACCTGAAACAACAACACGTTAATAAATATACTACCTACGAAATTTAATTTTCACACTTAAAATTGTAGTAGTAGTAATGAAATTAATTGACTTTACCTTGAATCATAAAATCTCTAATGACTCGATGAAATACTGTACCATCGTAGTATCTTAATGTGGAAAAAAACGCAGAGAAAGTGGTATTATATTTTATAAACATCATATATAATTTATATAGTATAGATATTAATATTCTAGTATTATACCCACGACGAGAAAGATCTGCAAAGTTTTTGCACGTTTTTGGAGCATGATCCCAGTAAAGTTCAATGACAACATCGCCCATTCTAAAAATTGATTGAAATTTTTTTTGAATCATCCAATAAAAACTCATCAATCAAATAAATGCTTGCTTACGACGTCTTCATGTTGACAATTGGAGGTTTGAGTTTATTATCAGTTGCAGAGCTGTTATTAGATTGACCCAAACTTGCTAAAGCTTGAGACATGATGATGACTTTAGCGATCTGGTTGATGAAAATGAAAGTTTGGAAAGATTTCTTTGGAAGTAGTCTGAAAACCCTGTGCTGACCCTTTTATGATTGCTGAATGGAGTCGAGGTTATTCACGAAAGCAAAAAAGAATGACACTTATGACAAGGGAAATAGAAGGTTTAAAATTCTAATTGAAATTTGTAATAAATGTAAAGTTGTAAATATTATGATAAAAATAAATATTTTATAATTGAAAGAGGACTAAAATTAAAATGGGAAACTGAACTGATGATGATGACATATGACACTTTAGTATAAAACCTGGAGATTTTTTATACGTCTCGTCTACTTTTAAGTGCTTCGATGCTCTCTATTCACATTTGCTGCAATCTAATTTTAAATTTCTTGTTTCCCTGCATTCTGCTTCCCTCGACATTCCTTTCGTTGCAACTATCGGGGGCAAACAGAGACTCAAATCTTCCAACAAAGAGATTA